>JANVCC010000270.1:6728886-6892302 GCA_025345505.1 Todiramphus chloris collaris
GAAAAGAGGAGGAGGAAAAGAGGAGGAGGAAAAGAGGAGGAGGAAAAAATAAAACAAGAAAAAAGGGGGAAAAAAGAGAGGAAAAAATAGGAGGAAAAAAAGGAAAAAAAGAAAAGGAAAAAAGATAGTATGCAATCCTCTAATTAAGGCAAAATTAGTATTTACCATGAGGATGAACTCATAGCTTTAACTGTAGAATATTCTAGACTCCGATTCCTTGAGTTTGCCACCCTGAAGTTCAGCTCTGTTCAGTCATCTAAAGGCCTAACTTAAAGAATTATTTATCTTCTTTTATTTCTATACAGGAAGCCCATCAGCCATGGGCAGCTGACACACTTTTACCCTTATTAGGTATGTGCACATGTACAAGACCATTGTTTTCACTGATGCCTATCACAGCAACCAAAAACAGGTTCAAGAAGAGATAGCCCAGCTCTATTTTGTTTTAAGATAATTCTAGGGTATAGTTATGGTAATTCTAGACTTAAGTACATCCTTTTTTCTTATAATTGAGTTTTCCTAGCATTCCTATATTTTAAAAACACTATTAAAAGAAAAAAACTAACAAAAAAAACTACAAAGAAAAACAAACAAAGAGTCTTCCTAGCAACAATAAAAGATCAAAAGAGTAAAAATTTAATATGTTATCACTGGAGAAAATAAAAAAATATATACATATGTGGAAACCTTTAAGATGGTACACAGAAGTTAACCAGGGAGAAAGCACTTGCCTGGCAGAGCTGAAAAATAGCTGAGAGAGACTACCAATAACATGTTTTCATTTTCTTTTCAAACTCTGGTACAAATTCAGCTAATATCACTTTGTATGATTTCATGCCGGGATAGGAGCCAAAAGTTTCACTTGAAATCTTTGCAGTTATCAGATCTGGAGAGCTTTTCAATCACTTAAATTTGAGAAGTATTTAGGAAAAAAAAAAAGGAACAAAAAAAGAAAAAGAACCAAAGATAAAAGGCCAGGGGCTTGAAACATTTATCACTTCATCATACTCTTCCATTTGATGCTAGGTCAGCATCTTTACAGACACAATGCAATGCTGGCTTTACCTATATTTTGAGAGGTTTTGAGGGGGGAAAAAAAAAAGTAAAAAACAATGAACATACAGGGTTAGAAAGATGTGCAGAGCAACAAGGCCAGGCAGTCCATATGGAGCTAGCACATCCAGGAATGGAAACACTCCCGGGCATAAAGGAAGGTTCCCAATACCTGCTTCCAGCAGTGGAAAGCTGCAAACACACAGCCACGTTGCTTTGGTGTTGGCCAGGCAAGCACCAGCCCTGCCACCCAGGGGGGACAGCAGCCAGGGCAAGTGTGATACTCCCTGAAGATGCTGCAGCCATTCAAGCTTTACTTTCCACTGTACCATCACACTGGGGATGCCCACATACTACAGGCTTGGCCAACAGCACCTCCCTCTTACCACCACCAGCTGCCCAGGAAACCAAACTGACCGAGACCAAGGTTAAAAGAGGAAGGTGACAAGATGACCAGGAAAATGTAATGCCCTGCTGAAAACACGCATTTATCGATTAATATCATCAGTGTGTTTAAACAATTGCCAATTTATTTAATTTTTTTGATATGGAGACTTGCAGCTCCATATGACACCACACAGGGACTGCATGAGGACAGTTCAGCCGAACGAGTGCTTTCCTGGCATACACTTGGCACCTCCAGTCTCCTCCTGATAAAACCAATATACCACAAACACAGTTGTAGCCAAAGGAAAAGGAGGCACAAGGTAACGCTAAATACAAGCAGAAGCGTTAAGCACTCCATGCCCTGCCAAGCTGATTGCTGTTTTGAGAGGCTCTGCCAATTCCTGAGCTATTAGGGCAGCTTCAGACATGCTCTGATTTCAGGCAGGAGCCCCATCTTACCAAGCGACAGCCCACCTACCCACTACGGGACAAATGCTACTCATGCAAAGCCCAAATCTGTTTAACATTGTCCTGGTTTAAGTGAGAACACGACCATTTTCATCTCGCCAGCAGCAGCAAATACGAAGGCCAGCTTATAACCAGACTCCCTTGTGACAAACTTCAATATAAAGTTTTAAAAAACCACTTTCTACCCCTCCCCAAGCGAACCAGTGTACGAAAGACAGGAAAGAACAGAGCCCGTGTTTAGAAAGCACCAGAAGACAGTTGTGGGTTTGTAGGCTCAGGATTAATCTGTTGTATGACCATAGGCAGCCCCCTGTTTGAAAAACAGAAAATACTGAAAGTACTATCAGAACGTTTCTATTGCTTTCCCACGCTACCACTAAAGCACTCTGTGTGTGTAAGCAAATCTAGTGAGCTTTTTCCTTTCCTTGCTGAGGAAAGTTGATTTTTCCTCCCTCCAATAAGAGCTGCCTGGTGAATTATCCTGGTGAATAAGAATGAGAAACCTGGAAACTGAATCCTAGCACTGTCTTTCCTGATGCAGATCCCTGCTGTCCCATTACCTTCCAAAACTCCCCCTTCAAAACACTTGTTTTCTCATTATTGCCTGCACATTTCTCACTCTTCTGTTCTTTCTTCTTATTCTGAAAGCTCTTATTTCTGGTTCTCTGACTTTGTCTTCACCTCTCCTCTCTCGCTAACTGTAGGGGAAATTCTTTCCTACTTGCTCTCAAGTATAGCCCATCAAGAAATATCTCTGAAGGGGGGGGGGGGGATGAAATGTGTGGTATACACAGTTCAACAGAAATATTCCCACCCACTTCACTCTCTACTGCATCCTTTCATCCTGTTCTTTGTTCTGCAGAAGCCCCACAAGTTGCTACTCCCAGTTGTTTCCCTCCTCCCCTCATTGAACTCCAGATGCTTTGACACAGCACCAACAGCCATCTTGCTCTACTATCTCCTCTTCCCCCCCAGCCAGTGCTGGGACACTCCCAAACCTCACTGCACCCTGCTCCACCTCAGTGTACTTCTCTTTCCAGCATACACTTGCACATCCTGCAGACTCATGCTTCAGGCAAAGCCTCAGACTTCCTCCCCAACACCTTCAGCACAATCCTGTCATCATCTTTTCTTCCTACATCACCTCAGGCATTTCCCTTGGGCTACAGAGTTGTAGGCAGCATGGCAATGTCTTGGTTCTGGCCTTCTGAAGCTGCAAGGGTCCTGTCCAAATCCACATCTTTTGGAGTTTTTTTGGCATTGCCTGCCCCAACATGCATATGGGGAAGTTCAACTCAGGAGGTCACCCCAAGCTGCCCTGGATGGTGTAGCCTCTGTTTTCAGCCCTGCCCACAGCTTAAATAGACAAAACTGAGCCTAAGCTACAAGAAAGTTTAAATTAATAAATACAAAGATACTGCTGCTATTCCACCTGTATTACAGCTCATTTTTACTAGTTCTTAACTATTTCTTGTGGTGTCACGGCTTGGTGCAAGAGCTGGCTGCTCAGCAATCCCTGCAGTCAAATGCTCATCCTGTTAGGCACTGCTCAGTATTGGTACCCACACAGGACCACACGCACTCTCCTGCTGGGCCTGTATTGATGCAGAAGTGAGAACCCCTTGCCAAAAGCCATGGCTCCAACACCTGACAGAAATTGTATCTACTTACTTGGAACACATTGTACTAAGCAGCACAGGTCTTAGTCACTGGTGAGTACCTGAAGATAGTATATGCTAGGTACTCCCAAAGCTGGAAGAAATACTGAGAGAGCTGGGGTTGTTCAGTCTGGAAAATACAAGGCTCCGGGGAGACCTTATTGTGGCCTTCCAGTATCTGAAGGGGGCTACAAGAAAGCTGGGGAGGGACTTGTTAGGCTGTCAAGCAGCGATAGGACTGGAGGGAATGGATTAAAATTACAGAGAGGTGGATTCAGGTTGGACATCAGGAAGAATCTCTTCCCCAGGAGGCTGGTGAGACACTGGCACAGGTTGCCCAGAGAGGTGGTGGAAGCCCCATCCTTGGAAGTGTTTAAGGCCAGGCTGGCTGGGGCTGTGAGCAACCTGCTCTAGTGGGAGCTGTCCCTGCCCATGGCAGGGGGGTTGGAACTGGATGAGCTTTAAGGTCCCTTCCAACCCTGACAATTCTATGATTCATTTCCACAAAAAGATCAGGTGCCCTTTTCTAACGATGGCCACACGTATCTACAGTCTGAGCCAAAGAAAGATAAACTGAACTGAACTCCCATCTATTCCCCTACTAAGATTGGCCTCTAGTTTCTCACTTCTCCTCTAAGAGCAGGGAAGCGGCAAGAGAGGAAGGAGGGGAGATACTGAAACTGGGTCTGCAGCCACTGGAACTGACTGACACATTGCCCTAATAAGAGGCTTTGCAAGCAGCCCATGGACATCCCTGGTGCTGACATCGACCTGCCTGTGTCACTACCACACACACGCAGAGGTCTAAACAAAGCTCCATCTGGAGATCTTCTCCATCCTTACTCAGAACTGCTTCAAGAAAGGCTACGTCATTTTGTCTGTTAACATTTCTTTGACGTTGCGTGAAAAGCTTCCAAATATAAAATGTTCTGCGTAAGAGAGGTTTGGAGGGGTAGGAAGAGGTAGGATTTATATAGAAAACTTGCACGACTTCTTATTACTAACCTTCCTGTTACTAATCAGTCACAGAAAACTCTGTGGGACAATGATAGTAATTACGAGGTGTAGTATCTGCAACATCCTCCATTCTAACAGAGACATCTGAATGGTATCTTCCTGTTTTGACTAAAGATCTTGTGAAGTGAGCACTGAGTTAATTACAAATGATGCTGTAATTCACTCACCTGTCTTTCCTGGAGCAGGATGAAGGGGACTTCAGAATCCTCCACGGGAATCATTCACACAACCATTCACACTCCAGCTTCAGAAGTGAAAATCCCTCACGCTGTTCTGTGACTCCAGCCTGAAATAAAGGAAAGCAAAGCACTTAGTAACTTTATGTATGGTACTAATAAAAAAAACCAGAACTATAACAATAGGTGATTTAAAACAATTCTTTCATACTATATTCTGTCTTGCAGGCACTCAAGTCAAAGACATTGCTCCAATTCAAGGACTGTAAGACAACAGAAAACACGATGCTTTTACACAACTACATAGTCCTATTTTTCCTGTTCAGTTACAATAAATCCCAGTTAGACACCACAAGCTCTTCAGTTACTGGAAAAAATCGAAAATTTCCATCAGGCTGCTTCCTTATTAAAAACTTCCTTGTGCAGAACGACAACCTGGAACGCACTCTTAAAACACAGCCTTGAGAAATAAAATTTATTGAACTTTCATGCTACGTCAAGGAAGCCAAACTCTGTTGGTGGAAGACAAACCCACCCTTGGAAGCATATTTTCTTGTTCCCTACAGTTACTTTCAGAGGCTTTTATTTAAGCAAATCAGCTGCACACACAGGTAGTGTGCAGCAGCAGCAGCAGCAGGTGAGGTCCCCAGAACCCTGCAGAACGCTGCGGGCAGTCGTCCAGCACACCCCTCACATCACTCCTCCTGCCACTACTCCAGGCACACACAATAACTGCTCATCTTGGAAACCACAGGCTGCAGCAAGATGGCAGTTGGAGTTTTAACAGCCAAAAGGCAAGACCAAGACTTAAGCCTTACCAAGGAAACAGTAATAAAAGATCTGACACAGTGGCTAAAATTATTTACAGAGAAGTCCACATTTGCACATCGCTCCGGGAAGTGTATTCTCATGAAAACAAGATCTCATGCCATTTGGTTTTTTCATTCCCACGTTTATACTTAGATTTTTATATAGCATTATTATAAATAGTTTTCTCCCCTATACTGTATTTGTGTGTGCACGTGTACATGGATGTGCACGTTTGCAGCATCTGCTTCTAGAAGCTTGAAAGAAAATCAATATAAGTAGGCATTCCAGTTTGAAATCACTCAAGCTTTAAAGCACACATCTGTAACATTGAACCATGCAGTGTGAACTAAAGATGCTGAGGCCTGGCAGATTTGTGGCATCCAGAGACTTAACCCCATGAACAGCATCTTCCAATGCTCAGGAAGTCAAATAAAAGCTCACTTCTGGAAAACACACTGAAAATCCCAAGGAAGATAAAAGAAAGGACATGTTGTGCGCAATAAATTTTTGTTATATCTAAGAATGTTAAGAGCACCTTTGTTGTGTTTTTTTTTTTTCATTTTAATAGTAGGAATAAAACACATTGGGGTTAACCAAAGTCAGGAAAAGTTCAAGTCTTGGCCATCTAGATGGTATGATTCTTGTCCAAGTTAAAAGCTTAAGAGTTAAAACAAAGGAACTTACAAGCTTTCATGTTAAATAAAAGAAAAAAAGAAAAAAAAAAAGAAAGAAAAAACCCAAAAGGTGGTGGTTGGTGATTAACAGCCCATTTGAGATAAAGGCTTCACACCCAAAGCAGCTCACATGGAGAGGTTGTGTAGGACTTTTCCTCTGTACTCAGCTTTGGTGAGGCCACATCTCCAATGCTGTGTCCAGTTTTGGGCCCCTCTCTACAAGAAGGACATTGAGGTGCTGGAGAGGGTCCAGAGGCGGCCTACAAAGCTAGTAAAGGGATTGGAGCATGTGTCTTATGAGGAAAAGCTGAGGGATCTGGGGCTGTTTAGCCTTGAGAAGAGAAGGTTGAGGGGAGACCTTATTGCCCTCTACAGCGACCTGGAGGGAAGGTGTAGCAAGGTGGGAGTTGGTCTGTTCTCCCTGGGGACAAGGGACAGAAGAAGATGAAATGGCCTGAAGTTGACCCAGGGGAGGTTCAGGCTGGATCTCAGGAAGCATTTCTTTCCAGAAAGGGTTGTCAGGCACTGGAATGGGCTGCCCAGGGAGCTGGTGGAGTCCCCATCCCTGGAGGGGTTTAAGAGCTGAGTAGATGTTGCGCTGAGGGACAGGGTTTAGTGGTTTTTGATAGGGCTGGGAATAAGGTTGGACTTGATGATCTTGAAGGTCTCTTCCAGCCAAAATTATTCTATGATTCTATGACTTGCTAAGAAACACTTTAAAGCAGAGTAGATGCAGCATTTTGACCACGGTGGTATATCAGAAAGATGCCATGCTACGCACACACGATGCACAATATTGTACGGGTTCCAGCTGAGGTCACTGGCCTGACAGCCCAGAAGTTTGCCATTTATGCAAACAGCTGGTTTGGGAATGCACTCAGTTTTTTGTATAATCATGATGTGTTTTCCGTGTAACATTCCCCATAAGTGGAAACGTGTCCAGAATGAGTGCCTGGAAAGCTTTGCCTTCAGACTTCTGGTGGTTCAGTTGACACCTGAAGCAGATACAGCATTTAGGGGCATAAATCTCTTCCCGCTCCAAACTTATCTGATTGTATGTGACTAAACATGAAATGCTGCATTCAATTACCTTCCTGAGGAATGTCCTGTACATTAAACTAGTAATGAAGAAAAGATCACTGGACTTCTTAATTGGAAAAACCTCTACCTTCCAAACATATATATGTTTTCTAATTTGAGCAACTGAAACTGCAAAAAAAAGGAAAGATACCCATGGAAGCCTCTGGGGGGTGGAAATCACATGAGTTTGGACAGCTCTGGAAGCCACAGAAAAGATGAAACCTAAATTTAATTGATTAATCAAACCTAGCATCATAAAAAGCTGCTCAGATCCTTGACTTGAATAACTCGAATGCTTTTTGTGGACCACAAGGAAGTCCCTCCAGCTTCCCCAGCTCAAACAGAAGGGCTCATTATTAGAAGACTAACATCTGAATGTTAGTCTGTGAACGGTCATAATGACTCTCTCCCCATGCACTTTGTGTTGGTGGCAAAGAGCTTTTCAAAGCCCAGCTGTCACCAATATTTACAACAGCTTCTTCAAACATGCACAGACACGGGCACCTTAAAATCTGCTGGCAGCTGGTGCGAATGAGAAAAGCCAGAAGTCTCAGATAGCTCTGGAAGGATCACTTGAAACACATGCTTTGTTGCTCAAGAGTTAAAAATAAAAGTGGATGGGCACTAAAATAGAGATGAGGAGTTTCGTTCTCGAGCTTGAACCCACTGAAACCAAAGTTGTACCTGGATTTCTTGAGCTAGCCTGAAATTCTAAAAGCAAATTACAAGCCACAGCATTTGCCTCTATTTATTTATTATTTTATTTTATTTTGCAAGCAAACCTGCACACATAAATCAAGGATATAACATTTCCTTTTATACTTCTAACAAGACAGTGAGAACAGAGGAGTTTGTGAAAATATAGCAGGTTAAGGGAAGATATGCAGCAGCTATCTAAGAAATTTGGGTCTGAAAGCCTGCCTGGTTTCAGGTATCTAATGCTCAGGGATCTGACTTAAGGTTTATCATAATCTCTGCAAATAGGAAATGAAAATTCTGTTATTTTTAACACATTCAAAACAATACTATCTTTATTTAAGATTCAAGATGGCCAGATAGAATGAAGGAGCTAACTGAATCATTTAACCAAGATACAGAGCTGAGATACTGAAGAGTAAATCCCCTTTTCTGCATAAGCTCTACTATCCAGTCAACCAACAGTAAGTACACTTTGATCTATAAGGAGGAAAAAAAACCCCCAAAACAAATTAGAACAGCCACAGAAGCTCAATCCTTTTCAAAAGCCTACCAAAATCAGCTGAAACACATTTGTCAAACATACCTAGCAAAGAAAAATGCAGGACCCTCCTAGCCTCTGGGAGTACACGAGGGAAGAGAAGGCAAACTGATAAATAAAACCCAACAGAATATATCAGATCACTTAAATGCAGCCATTTTCCTCCACAGGATCCTCCTAGAAAATGTTCATCCGAGACCGTGGGCACGCACACGGGTGTGCACCCGTGAAGGGGAGGGATCCGGCCCTGCTAAAACAGACCTGGTTACTGGCCAGGCATGATGCTGAAAAGCCCCTTTTTTCCATGTTTTTAATGCCAGCAAACCAAAGTAAGGATCCTGCCCACGCGGGGCCTGCTGCTGAAGGCAGCAAGCAGTTGAGAGGCAACATGCAGCCAGGGTGACAAGGGATGGCTTCACGCAGGAGTGCCCTGCACCAGGGGAACCTCCATCCTGATGCCTCTCCCGTGGTACCACATTGGACACGGTGCTGCCTTTGCACCCTGGGCATGCAGAGCACAGAATCACAGAATGTTAAGGGTTGGAAGGGACCTCGAAAGATCATCGAGTCCAACCCCCCTGCCAGAGCAGGGTCACCTACAGCAGGTCACACAGGAACAGATCCAGGGGGGGTTGGAATGTCTCCAGAGAAGGAGACTCCACAACCCCCCTGGGCAGCCTGTGCCAGAGATCCATCACCCTCACAGTGAAAAAGCTTTCCTTATGTTTCTGTGGAACCTCTTCTGATCCATCTTGCACCCACTGCCCCTTGTCCTGACACTGGACATAACAGAGCAGCAAGGTGCTCAGGCATGAGGGGTCGGTCGGGGCCAGACCAGAGATCTGCATGTGCCAGGATGCAAGAAATCAGTTCAACTGTCAAAAAAAGCAGATGAAGGCAGTAAATGCCAGTTGCTTTCTAACACAACACTCTCGCAGAAACACCCGTGTGCCTGTGCACACAGAGCAGGGGGGGTGGGCAGTTCAGAGCACCTTCTGTACACTAAAACCACTGTGAAATCGAGCAATATTGATAAAGTTGTGAAGTTTTCCTGGAAATGCAAATATACTTCTAGAAATCAGCCTTGATGCTCTTCCCTCCTTCAAAGAAGTGTTATGCCTGTCCCCACAACCAAAAGCTTTCCTGAAATGCTACTTTCAAAACCATCAGTGCCACTAACGATCTTTCAACTGTTATTGCAACAAATAAAATCATATCACTTTGTCAACGCGACGCCGATCTGACCCAGAGAGCTTGGCTGTAATGTTTCCAAGGATATTACCAAAGAAGTTGCAAACTGAGCCTCAGGACCGTAGAAAAGTTAACTGATATTAGCTTATACCTATTTTCAATCTGTGCCACCACACCAACGCAGCCACAGCCTGGGGGGATGGGGACACGACAACACACAAGGAAGGGAGGTTTCAAGGCTTCCTTCCTTGAGAAAGGCCATATGTAAAATGGGAGCCATGGGCACCTCAGGATAGAGGATGGTCTGAATCTCCCCTCTCCATCAAAAACACAATGGGGAGGAGGCAAACCATACAAATCTGGGTCACATCAATCCAAAGCCCGTATACACTGTGACAGTCACCCCGCTGCCCTGTTTCGTGCTGTGACCCTTATCATCCCCCACTGCAGTGGAAGAGGAGGAAGAACAGAGGCAGCAGGAAGCCCTTGATCCCTTGTCACAGAGAAAAAGTAGCCCCAAGATTTAACTTGTGCTATCTCCCATAGAGGTAAAAAGAAAATGCTTGTTATTTACACCCGTAGCTCCAAGCTCAACATAAAATTAGGGTTCAGGATGAACCAGAAAGTTCAGGAGTGGGGCTGGATAGGACCTGGCCTAGGCAAGGTGCTGAGAAAACAGGGCTGCAAGAAACTCCTTGTCTGGGGAAATGGTCTAGGGCTCAGTGCAAAGTTTGGGTTACAGAGAGTTAGGGTTGAAAAACAGATAAAGCCCAGGGGTCCCTAAGGAGCTGGGGCTCACCTCTGCCTCAGATGTATGCAAGACTCATCTCCCCCCTGCATGCAGGAGAGATGAAAGCTGCGATTTGCTCCTCACACTTGCCACTGTAGGCTGCAGATACCCTCGGGCAGACATCCCAAATTCAGTACACACCTGCCCAGCCTCAGGTTTTCAACACAGTATCTCAAAACTTCCCCCCCCCCACCTTTCAAAGAGGTGAGGGAATTAATATATATATATATTCCAACAACACATCATAACTTTCAGAAGCACATTCCTGCCCACGTGCTGTACCCCAACCTAGCCCAAAGCACAGGGGCTACAGCTGCTAAAGGAGCTGAGGCAGGTACCCAGGGGCCCTGTTCTGCAAACACCTGCATGGGAAACCCAACCCTGAGACAATTCCATCCTGGGACTCTCCCCCCACCCCACACAGGGGCCTCGGGACCTCCTGGCGAGCTCTGCTGCAGTCCCACTCAGTCAACTCTACTGCTGCAGGAAGAGTTTGGCTTCTCCTCCGCTTCCCCATGAGAAGCCCAAGGCTGAAAGTTTGGTATGTGTGCCCAGCAGGCTGAAGAAATGATTTCTTAACAGTTTATTATTATTATTATTATTAAGTTGGCCTGTTGTGCAGATGTGTGTAACTTGGGTCATCTGCCACTTCATTGCCCGGTACAGCCCTGAATTGCCAATCTGACCTCTTAAGAAGCAAAAACTTTGCATAAATTAGCTTTGCAGCAGAATCAGCTGCAAATGGAAAAAGGTGATCTCTTTCCTTTTTTGCTCATTTTCTTCTTTATCTGAAAATATCTTTTCTTTTTTTTTTTTCTTAACACAATCACAATACCTGTGAAAACACACACATTCCCTGAAAATTAACTGTAAAGCCAGTCGTTAACCGTCAAGCAAGCCTGCCACCTGAAATTTCATTTAAATTGCAAAAAGACTGGGGGGGTGGAATTTCACTATATCTTCATATGAAAGTTCACCAAGAGCAGGTCACTAAATCCATTAGAACAGAAATCTGTGAGTAGAACTCAGAAGTTTGTTCCTTCCAAGTTACAAGCTGGTATCTCTGTGCCTGGGGAAGAGCTGCACAATTTGCCAGCTAAGCTTCTGTTGTGGTCTTTGTTATAGTTTTAAATATCATATATTCTAGGTATGATCTGAAAAATTATTACCAATGAAGAAGGCACATGATAAAGGAAATATTATTTTGTATTTCCCAATGAAAGCACAACACATCCAAGAATGTCTACTCTCTTACATCTTTCCACTGATCACCAAGTGTAAAAATAGAATAAGGGAAAATCAAAGTGTCCATCAAAGTGAAGCTGAACCACGAGATGAACTCTGAGCACAGGCTAGTAGAACATCCTCCTTCAAAGTTCTCAGAGGAGCCTTGTTTATAATATATATACTTTAATCTCTTCTACATTCTTTTTAAACACTGAAAAGTGTTTAAACAAAGCAGAAAATTAATTCTGAAAACAATCTATTGTGGTTTTGCAGTTTTTATTCTTAAAAAAAAAATTAATTATGTGCACCAAGAAATAACAGCTGCAGGAACAACACCATGGCACGTCAGCTTCCAGGTTTCCAGACATTATTTATGATTTCAAGCGGTCAGGTTTCAAAAAGGAAAATGCTTCCTATGCTTCAACCTCTTCCTTTTACCTACGCAATTTCCTTATAGGTATAATTAATTCTGGCAACTAATGAGTCCATATATTTAATGCAGGACAAAAATGCAAGCTTCCCACACACAGAGCCCTCAAAGAAAGAATTAACAACTACTCAAATAAGCTGAAGTTATCACTCTTTTACAATATGAATCATAAAAAACATTAAAACATCCTGAACTTGGGAAGGGACCATCAGCTTCAGAAGAGCAAATAATCTCTTCCCGTAGCCAACCTATTATATGGGGTAGAAGTCAACAACATGCAAGTAGGAATATGTGCCACATTTTGACACTTAAGAAGTTGCCCTGCATTACTCAAGACTTCTTGTCCAATGTTTATTTAGTAGATCACTTATGTAAAATACTTGATATAAAATATTCAGTGAAATCTCGGGATACTAAGATTCCAGCTTTGTGCACTGGAGACTTAAAAACTAAGTAAAATTCACTTTCTTCCTATCAAAACCCATGACAATTGAAATAAATTCTCTACAATGCCTTTTGGGTTACTTAATATATGAAATTCTAGTTGACCTACTCCATCCTGAATCTCACCTGCTGCTTTAAGTTACATAGCTACAGAAGTTGCCAGAGATAAAAACTGCCAAGAGCCTTCTAACTTCTGAGACTGAACCAGCCAACCTGTTCTTACAAAAATAGGCACACTTTGGAGCATCATTACTTCTCAGCAGAGAAACAGTTAAAATAAAATACCAAATATTAAATACCAAGCATTTCTGCCTCAGAATCCAGCACTACACAGATGAAAGGGGCAGTTTACAGTCTTCTGACCCGTAGCAAAAGAAACCGAGACTTGCATTCAGATCATGCTTGGAAATTTTCTCTGGTATTATTATAACAATATATTTCTATTTAACTCCTTTCCCAACTCGGACTGGTATTTTCTGACAAGAATCTCATTCATTCAAAAAAAATAAAAAGAAAGAAAGAAACAACATACTCCTCATCAGCTGAACAAAAATGTTTTATGAAAACATAACTGATGCACATAGCTGGTGAGGAAACAGACCCTGATGCTTTGGTTCCCACCGTCTTCCCTGGCAAGCTGAGAAAGGAACCAACCTCCCCAGGCTGGAAAGCCTGCCCCAACTCTTGGGTCTGTAGCAGGCAGCTCCCCAAAGCAGGCTGGTGCATGCTCTGGGCAGGATCAGGACAGCAGGCATCTCTTTATGGTATGCCAAAACCAGAGATGCCCACCAAGGGAGAAGTGTAGAAGTGGGGCATTTGCAGCTCAGCACAGAGCAGGTTAGAGATTAGTATCAAACGTGACTTGATTTTTGAGTGGATGCTATGTGACCTGATTCCAGGGCTAACATCCATGTCAACCCTGCCTAAGTGCAGGGTTGATCCAAGATGGTATTTCTACCTTACACTACATAAAAGAACCTATTTATTCCCAGACGTCTCTTCAAGCTCTGAAGCAAGAAGCTGCTGAGGAGACACATTGCAAATTCTCCATCAACCTTTCCTTGCAAACCCTGCCAGATCACCAGCTATAGGTAGGGATCTGTGGTTTGGGAGTGCTCCTGTGTCTATGCATCCCATGCCATGGTCCCAACACTGCAATGGGGACCAGACTGGAGGACACCAGCCTGGATGAAAGGCTAAGGGAGCAGATGAACACTCTGCTGCAGTGCATTCATACTTGCCACTACTCTGAAGCACCAAGAGAGATGAAGATCCACAAGAGATGTCCTCTTCAGAGGTCTGTGCAAGCAGCTTAACGTGTACCACAGAAGGAAAAGCTATTCCAACTGCCAAGGAACAGCTAGTTCTGAGGTTTTTGTTCAGCAGTTGGTTGCTTAGGTGGCAAAGAGGGATATAAGAAAAGGGAAAGAAAGGTTGGGTTTTTTTTAAAATGGGCCTAGTGTTAGCTTCTCCAAAGTCCATATTTAATAAATAAATAAATAGAAGCTCATCATGGTACTTTGCCAAGAGGACCACTATTTCTGAAATCATTTTAATGAAGCAAGCTTTAAAAGCATGTGTATGTTCAGAATCAACCCTGGCTCTTGATATTAAAACCTTATCTCCCTTCCCCCTTCCAGACCCATCATTAAATACAATTAACACCCATTTTCCTTCCAATGCTTTATACTTTCTTGGCAAAGACCAGGCTGCAAAGCCTATCAGAAAGCACAGAATGGAGGGAGGAAGGATGAAACACAGCAGGAGAGCTGTGCACAAAGCTGATGATTTGAACACAATTTAACTTACAGTTAACGCACAGCAGGATTTTCGTAATGTCCTTTATCACCTATGAAGCCATTTCCTCATTACTCACTATCATTACACATAACAAGACAAGCAAAGATGTTTCTGCACAAAATGGAAAACTATTAGCACGGAATCACAGATCAGCAAAAGTTCAATGAATGTTGGAAAAGAAACCTATTCTTGCTTCTGTTCACTAGAGAAAAGAAGTAACATTAAATCCCACTGAAGATGATCTGTGGCAACAACCCTGAATATCCCGAACTTCTGCTGGACTCTGAGGTAATCCAAGGAATCCTATCCAGCCTGCACCCTCCAGTTCTCACTCGTGTCACACACAGCAACACATTTATACTCTGTTTGACTTCTTACATGGGGAAAGCACCTATAAAGAACAAGAGAAATCAGTGTAATACATACTTCAACTTTGCTCCTTCCTGGAATCCATTGCTAATGTAGTTCAGCCCCAAAGCATACCAGAAACATTGAGCTTACTGCCACAGACAGCAGAACAGCCCTTAGAGCTGAAGGGATCTTCCGTAGCATTCTTTTGTACTAATGCACGATGTACAAATTGGTTTCACCATCAGACAAGGAATCTTCCTCGGTAGATAAAGAGCAGTAACTCATGAAGTCGAGAGTCAAAAATATTTCTGAGACAACCACAGGTCAACATGACATTTCCTCTATCTGATCTTGGACTCTGCTTGTACATGGCAAAGAAAAGCTGATAAGGGTTGTGGTGTGTTACTATCGAAACCGAGTCTGTGTGATGCACCTGCGGGGAGAGCAACAGGAGGATTGCAAATCCTTACCCATCTTTGCCAACTGAAAGAAACTTCTTTTCCAGTGAATGGAAGTCTGAAAAGAACTAACCTCTGTGGCGAAGGGTAGGGTGTCACAAAGTCAGATGTATGCAGGAAAAGTTAATATGCAAGAAATCAAGCTTTTTTCTATGTTTCTACGGCATAACACTGAGCTTCAGAGACAAACCCAAACCTCTCTTTGTTTTACCTACACGTAACAACCTCACTGCAAAACCTGGCCATTAAGCTTCATCCCTTCTTCTAATCCCCTGTACTATTCACTTCTTTCAACTGACTGTTTCTTCTCATTTGACCTGTTTAACCTCACTGTTTAAGCTTTCTACTCCCAGACCACTTCTGCTGCTCTCTCAGCTCACAGACAGGCTTCTATGGAAGCTATTCTCAGCCTAGAGGAATGTTAATTGTTGTAGAAATTACACTGTAAAAATGAATGTCAAAAAAGAGCTGAGCAACAGAAATTCAACCACTAGTCCAACACATTCAGCTCTGTTTCCATCATAGAAAAAATATGAAAGACAACTCAAAAGAGAAGTTTTGTTTTGGGGGAGGAAAATAGGAAAAATGTAATACAACTGAAAGAAAAAGTTGAACACGACAAAAAAGCTTTTGTGGAGACAAACTGGCACAGTGAAAGAGAAAAATCGCGAACAAAACTTTTTGGCACAGATTAAACTGCAAAAGACACAGATATGATTGTTAAAAAAGAATATATATATATATTAGCCCACCCTAGCACAATAAGGAAAAATAAACATCTTGTGTTATTAGGCACTTTCCCCAGCTCCTTACACAGACACATTACGGAAAGACCTATTAGTAAAAAAAGAAAAACTAAAACAAAACAAAGCACCCATCACTTATGTCAAGATGTGACTGAATAAATAAAATGTATCTCTATGTAAAAACACCATAGTACATTCCTATAGTATAGTTCTGTTAACTTCATTCAGTGGACCTTCATGACTTGAGGTCGCACACGTAAGGGGCCAAGAAGGCTACTCTAGTCGTGCACCCATTGTACAAGCTGTGAGGATGGGCACTACCAGGAACAAGTCACCGTGTACTCAGAGACGTGTCAGTGATGCCAGGAGGACTGGTGGAGTCAGCAAACACAACAGAGAGGCTCACCAGCGTTTCCACAGGAAAAAAAACAACCAGGAGTACTAAAGCAGCTTCTTCTGGGAGATCCACTAGTTAGAGGCAAACCTTTTTTTAAGCTCAGTGGAAAAGACACACGCATCTGGCACCAGTAAATTACAGAAACCATGACAGCAACCTGCCACAGCTGCAGTGTTGTGGCCTCTGCACTGGGCTGAATCCTCAGCTTCTGCCCCCACCTCCTCCTCCCAACCACAAAATCCTTTTGCTAAATGCTGGATGAGTTCGTGGCCTCACCACAGTCCAACTAGATGTAATTTGCTCTCCAGTTACTAGTACACCAGATTGTTAGATTGCCTTCAAATCTGAGAAAAAAAAAGAAAGGAGCTCCCACCCTAGATGGTAAATCTGTTGCAATTCACAAGTTGGAACAGATCAGGAGGGCCAGATCTGCAGCTCTGATCTGCTCATGAAGCTCTTAAGAACACTTGGGACTTGAGCAGCAGTGAAAAAGCAGAAGGTGAAAGAACATGCCACTAGCATGGCCTTTCCTGTAACTTTGTAATGCATGATGCCTCAGCCAGAAAGGAACATCTTGGCAGCTGAGGCACCATTTCCCAATTTCTTTCTCTCTCATTATTTAAATATTCCTTTTTGACTACTTAATGGGAAACCAGTATATCTGCTATACTTCAGTGCTCCAAGTTTCCCTTGGTTACAACAGGACCCCCCTGCCCAGGGTCCACTGCACACCATATTCAGGTGCAGACATATTGGTATTTTGGTGGGTTTTGACAGAGTTGAACTTTTTCCCTTTCGTTTCCTTCCTCTGAAGTTTCAAAAGAATTACATCCATCAACTTTTTACCATAAATACCAAAAGGCTCTGCAGTTAACAGGCTGACTCCCAGCTATAGCTTTTCCAGCAAACTTGGTGTTCCAGGATCAGGTGATATTTCTTGCCCAAATCCACGTGGGGCTACTCGGTGCCAACTCCGCAGAGCAATCTCATCTCCATTGGGAATTCATCCTGATACTATTCTGCCTCCAATGGATGGGCAACTGTACAAACTCACCCACCCAAACCAAAACAAAAGGTAATTTTTACCCTGCTACTGTTCCATCAATTGCTGATCACAGAGTGAGAGAACACACATGTATGTGTGTGCATGCAAGGAAGGTTCAAATCCTCCCTCCCACCCTGAAGTCTTTTATTAGTGCTGTAAAGTCAGAGTATCAGCCAGGCTGTTTCTTTCAGTGTATCACTTACAGACAACCAGTTGTACCCAGTAACAAGCTGCCACAACTTCTCCTTTCAGAAGGATACTGGTTTGTCTTGTCATGATGCCTTCCCAAGGTTGTCCAGCCTAACCTTGAAGGGGAAAGGTAAAATAAATGGCATCTCTGTTTGGCTTTGCCTTCAAACAGAAGACAGAGAGTGGAAATGGCTGGGAACCGATGCACGGAGAGGTGAAAACATTAAGTGAGATATTTCAAACCTCTTCCCAAGCAACTTCACACGAGACGACTTCAGACTTGAAAGTACTGTCTTGATTAAGCTACCTCCACTGAAAACAACATCAACAAAAAAAGATACTTCAATCAAATCAAGTGACTGTGGAAACCTCTTTTAAATACCACTGCCTGCAATCTCACCGAGTCCCAGGCACAGTTCTCAAAGACTTCAATAAAACCTTTGTCTGGGATAAGGAGTGCCAGATTTGGCCCACTTTAATACATTAAGTCTGTGGTAGGTGAAAAACTGAAACACAGAGTGGTTGTGAAACTCCCCTCAGAGCCAGGGAGATAAGAGAAAACGGCCCTGGTCCTGGGAGTGTACAGGGGGTGGATGGGAAAGTTAAAGAGGAGGAGAGAGCAGGAGTTTTAAGCTAAAAAGGATTTAATATCCTCCCGGTGTGGGCTGGAAAGGATTGTGGTATGCTTGTTGGAGAAGTTGGCTGTAAGTGGCAGGCTGAGAAAGCGTTCAAGGACGCACGGACGTGTGCGCATGGGTGAGGGTGGTACAGGCCAGGCCTGTGCAAGTTCACGGAGTTTAGTCAGCTCTCCTGCCAGCTCTTCCAAGCTTGAGGCAAAGAGAGATAACCTCAGCTTAACCCAACTCCAAGCAAACCTTCCCTTCTCACCCCCACCTTCAATTAGCAAGCTTCAATCTGAAGTGACTAAATATAAACTATGAAATCACTTCACGTACAGCTCTAGTGATGTGCTTTTCCATAAACTTCTCCCTATCATTGAAACGCTCCAAGTCTCATTTGTGAAAGACCTGATTTGTTAAATAAACAAACAAAAAAACCCATCAGAAAACCAAACAAACAAACCACCCCACAAACAAACAAACAATAAAAAAAAACATCAACCAAAACAAAAATACAGGTATGGGAAGGGTGATTTGGCTTCAATTCCACAAGTGAATTCTTTACTCTTGTTTGTATCACAGTTTTTCTGCCTCCACAGCAAGTGAGGTCCTCCCAACTGCATTACTGTTACCTGCTGCTGCTTTTAAGATAAGCAATACTAAAATAGCTAGTGGGATTTCTTTTCAAATAAGAGAGGTTTCTTGCACAGCATAACCAAGGGCCAATGCACTCACTTCACAATTTCAGGGTCTTTCTTCTCTCCCTATCCCCCAGCTGTGAACATCCATCCTCATGAGAGTCTCCCGACATCAAGACCACCCAGATTCATCTTCATCTCTCAACCACCTGCCTCTGCTGCACTCAGATAAAAATCTAGACAGAGCCTTTATTATTATTTTATCCATAACTTGTCTAAACCTTCACCTGCAAAACACTGACTCACTCCATCTTTAAACACCTGAAGAATGTAAAGGAAGAGAAATTAACTCATGGGCATGGAAGCTAAACAAGCAACAGCACACACTTGCAGGTCAAACAATAAAAGAATCATAGCAACGACAGAAGTTTTTCAAGCAGATGAAAATTCAAGTCCTAAAAATAGAAGCCAGAGGAAGCTTGGCTGATCTATTCCTTTTTACCATATTGCCAGTTTATCATCAGATGATACTTCACAATATTTAGCTTTATTAATGCCTCATCAACCCCAAATAGCTTTGAATACTGAGTAATCACCTACTTGAAAATGTTAGTACCTCTCCTTGGCCTGCAGCAAGAGGGAAAACCAAAGCAAAACAAAAAGCCACACACAATTTTAGGCAAGAGTCTCCTAAGAAAACAAGATATTGGCAAATAGACAACTCTTCCACCTTCAGTCTCAGCAGGGAAGAAAGCTGATGTAAGCTACAACATTGCAAAACATTCCAAGTCTTAGGAAAAAGTCTTTCTCTAGTAAAAAGCTGGTGGATCAGTAAAAGTCATCACTTAAAACTTATCAAATCAACACCACAGTGTGCTCCCTTCTCCTTCACGACTGCTGCATTAGCCTCCACTGCCAGAGCTCAAGGACAAACGGGGACGTCTCTCTCCTTTGGCTAAAATTGCAGGTCAGGGTCACAAAAGGTTCTGTTGAGTGAGAAGACATAGGAAGCAAAACCCGCTGATAATTACGGAAGAACCTTCTGCCTGAGCGGATTAGCAGATCACATCTTGACGCTGGCCACCTTGCTCTCTGAAATACCTTAACAGTGGCAAGGTACAAAGCTTTGCTGCTGCAAAGGAGGCCAACAGTGCTGTCCCACTAAGAGACAGTATCAGACATTTGAAGAGACAGAGGTGCTACATTAGCATACTAGTTGTGGACACTCGAGCAGTTCTCTTCCAGACCTCTGATGTCATGGCAATGCACCACCAGAAATAGTTATCATAGAATCACAGCATCTTCAGGGTTGGAAGGAACCTTAAAGCTCATCCAGTCCCAACCCCCCTGCCATGGGCAGGGACACCTCCCACTAGAGCAGGTTGCTCACAGCCCCAGCCAGCCTGGCCTTAAACACTTCCAAGGATGGGGCTTCCACCACCTCTCTGGGCAACCTGTGCCAGTGTCTCACCAGCCTCCTGGGGAAGAAATTCTTCCTAATGTCCAACCTGAATCGACCCATCTCTAGTTTTAATCCATTCCCTCCAGTCCTATCACTGCCCCACAGCCTAACTATGTTTAAACTTTGATCATCACACATTGTAATGTAGTATCAAATGGCTACAGTAAGAACCTCAACTGCATGAAGTATTTCTATAGAGCTATTACAAAAACTGGTTTTGCTGAATTTTCATTGAATAAGAAATTTATTCAAATGGGAAATGGGTGCTGTGGGACTAAGAGGAAACAGCACTGTTACTACCAGAGGGCAGCTGCTCCAAGCTGTTCTCATCCCCATGCCCCAGCTTCAGGGGAAAGCAAACCCCAATCTATTTGGCAGTGGTGAGTAAGGACTCCTCTGGCTTTGTCCTCAGCAATAGAAATGCAATTTGCTTTTTTATTATTCAGATTATCATGAGGGAGTCATCAGTTAAAAATCCACTGAAAAGCCATGGGACACAAAGCACTTATGGTAATTAGGTAGTACAATGTAGTCTACAGTTTACTCACTGCTATCCACACTTCATTTCCCTCACATTAAAACTTCAGTGCTCAGTATCAAGGCTGGTTTTGCAAGCAGATAACTAATATATGGTCATTAATTCATGGTACTTTGGGGAGGGGGTGAGAAGGGAAAGGCAAAGCAGAGTCATCATCATCCTGCTTCCCCAATCAACCCATTTCATCTCTGCTACTCCATCCTCCACAGAAAATGGATACGGTTGAAAGCATTTGGAATAACAATATCTCCATATGTAAATGACAAACGCTGATTTCTTTCACCAGAAAAGGGACACGCTTCTATTATCATTTTCTCCAGGTAGTGAAGTCCTCGGCTGCACTGGGTAAAGCAAGTATAAATATTTAGCATATTCCTACTTGCAACACAGAATCAGTCAACACACAACAGGATCTACTGCAACCCTGAATCCAAAGCAAACATTTAGGAAAAGGTGAATACTGGGGGTTTTTGTTTTAAACTTTTTTTTTTCTTTTTCCAGTAATTACATACTTGGACAATGTTTTTTTTTTCTACATGCACTGACCTTGCATTTGTGATACTGTGTTTTGGGAGGAGACTATACAAAGGTATTCAGAACAATACTTTGCAACTCTGTGTTATCATTCCAAGAATAAAGAAATATTTCCAACTGATTAGAAAACCTCGTGAATTAAATTATCGTATTAATTCTTCATTTGGTTTAAGTAAATGAGCTTCATGTGAGGTTAGCTCCAGGGTTTATTCAAGTCACATCTGACATTAATGTTTTAACCCAGCCCAGTGATTTCCATGGCCTTCCATGGAGGGAAAAAATAATAACAACAATAAAAACAAAACAAAACCAAAAAAACAATAAAAACACCAACCAACCTCAAAAGATTTGGGAAAGGCAGACACTGCATTTTCACAATCCTGGGAAAAACTTGGGGCTGTCCCACAGTGCAATTAAAACAAAAAAAAAAGAAAAAATAAAAAGAAGCTGACACTCCCTCTAGAAGTGATGCAGGATTCCCAGCCTCCCAGACCTCGCCTCAGCCAAGAGAGGGAGTCCAGATGGCACGCAGATTTTCTGCTAGTTCACAGGCCCTATCTAAACCCAAAACCAGGAAAATAAAAATTCAGCAGGCCTGCTACACACAGATCTCAGCCCTGGGCTGCATGCTGCTGTAGCTGCTCCTCATATAGTCAAGGTGATCAAAGACCTGTTACCACACCAAATAAAAAAACCCCAAACAAACCCCAGCACATCTATCACTGGAAGTATTCCCCTACAGAAGAAATCAGTACTTTCAGAAAGCAGGGAGAAAACAGAAAGAAAATACGCCGTAATTATAAAATCTTCCTGTGAAATCGAATATTTTCACAAACTGCTTCACTCAGTGGAAAGACAGGTTTGCAGGAATTTAGAACTCTTTCACCTGAAGTGCTAAGAGCCCAAACAAAAGAGCACTGTTCTGTGAGGGCCGGGGAAAAAAGAAAAAAAAAAAAGAAAAAAAAAAAGAAAAAAAAAGCCATACAGCAGAATCAGTTGAATTTCTTAATCCAGTTTGCCCGAGAGGGTAAAGCTAAGCCAGCAGGTAAAATGATTAAGTATATTACTTGAAAATATTTCCTTTTAATAAGCCAAAAGTATTTTAAGCAAATAATTTTAATAATGAATATATATCTCTCTCTCTCTTAAGATTTCAAGTTAGATCAGTGTAAGTGTCCAAAACAAGCACCAGCTTTAGTCGAAATGTTCCTTCAGAGGTATCATTTTTACCATCTATTTTGTCCAGGGCTTATCAAAATTGCAACACGATGAAAAGCCTTCTGTAACACACAATTTCTATTCCATTTCCCACTTGTCATGACCTTTATGAGAAAAATGACTGTTCTGATCTTTGTTTTCTCTATGGGTTCCAACTTCTTTGCAGACTACTAAAAACACTGCCCAAAAAAAAAAAAAAAGTCTTTTTGTTACACTGTTTTAAAGGCTAATTTCTCATAGCGGAAATAGAAACAGCCATGTGGAAAATCCGTAAGGCACAGTAGCTTCCTTTCCAGTCTACAAATGGTGAAAACAAACAGGGGAGATTAAAATAGGATGGACAGAAAAATACCTTTGACTCTTTTCAACGGAAAAATGAGCTTCTTTGCAAGAAACGCTTGTCACAAAATACAGTTGCTTTCTATGAAAATTTGGGGGGTGTCTTTCAGATGTTAAACCCCAATGTTTTAGCCAGAACTTGAAATGTTTGCAATTAAAAGTTGACGCTTTTGTCCTTCTACCAGGTACCATTTGTTTTCACAGCCTAGGCTCCATTCCATCACGTTATATTTTCATACACACCATTTCCTTTACTGGGAGATGAAAGACGATGCTTCCCCGAAGGTGCAGTCTGCTCAGCATCCTCATCCACAGAGGAGGAGGGAGCTGCACTCCCATGGGGTGCAACTACAGCAAGCTGCAAATCTGAGTTTGTAAACCTACCGCAGAATTTAGACAACAGCAGAACATGAAACTACAATGTCAAGTTAGAGACATTTGAATGGGGAATTCCCCAAGGGAACTTCCTGCAGGTCAACCAAAACGCACCCTGATTTGGATGGGAATGTGCAGCTGCCCTTCATCTTCTCTTTCCATCGCTTCGTGCTCATGATGCCAGGGTGTCACCTTTAGTTTTCTTCTCTGCCCACCACCACACACCCAGGACTGCCTCAGAATCCTGCCTGCTTTAGCATCTTCAGCACCTTGCCTTCCCTTTCTATTCATAAAGCCAAAAATGCTTTTACAGACCCTTATTATTGTTGCTGAGATGCAAGATAATCTCCTTCCTTCTGGCCAGACGGAAGCAATCTTGCTCACCGAAATCCATTCAAAATGCAAATGCAAAAATCATCTTTCTGGATTACTGCCTCAAGCACATTCCCCCTATTCCATCCTGCCAGTCCTCCTAACAGCTCCCCCTTTTTCTACTACATTAAACACAAATTGCTTGCCTTCATTTTAAGGGTTGTTCTTAGACGGTGACAACTGATCCAAATGCCCTACACATCACTTAAAACCCAGATAATGAAGCCTAATAACTACGTGCAAAATCTCTTACGTAAGGAGTAGCTCCTACTCGGTGCTGTGCGGTTAAATGCCCAATTCAGCGGAGCACGCCTTCTCGCAACAAACCCTGTGGCACATGGCTGAAGGACTCTTTCTGCAGGCTCAGCCCAGCACAGGGTTATTAAAACAGCTGCCCTTTTCAACCATTTCACAGGAGATTTTTGGGCTTCCAACAAAACCATTTGGGTACACGGGAAGTAGCGTGGGATCTTCTTGGGAAGAAAAAAGCGTTTATAAAGCCAAGAGCATTCACAGCAAACCTCACAAAAATGGCAATTTGGGGTTTCAAGTCCTTTCACCCCTCAGACTCTCCAAGGGAAATAAAAAAAATATATATATATATATATATATATAAAAAAATCTCTCTCCCATGATGCACAGGCTCTACTTAAGAAGCTGGTATCATTTCAAAGAGATGATTCAAGCTCCAGGAGTAACAGTAGCATATTGCACTTTACTACATGACAAAGTGTAGTTCTCCTTCCTCAAGGTCCACTGCCTGTAGGTATTAAAACTCTTTTTTTTGCATGATCCCCTAGACCCTCTGCACCCGGTGCCCAGAAGAGGGGGAATGAAGAGTGCAGATGGCCAACCTGTAATTCCAATCTCTATCTCCAAACTCGGGAGCCAAGAACAATTTGGTTTTCATGGTCTTCATGCTCACCACACCTGCAGTCCAACTTCCTGGCTGGTCAAGACTCAATCACACATCAGCTCCCCAGACCTTAGACCCATCTGACCTGACCTGCATGGAAAATAAACGCAAAGTGTTCAGACCAAAGGAGAGCTAGGACATGTTCTAACATGGTTTCCAGAGATGACTAGGAGGTGCCATAGTCTCTTCGGAAAAGTCCGGCAAGTATGGAAGTTAATCCTCACCTTTATTAAACGGGCTCAAGAAATTCCCAAGCAAATAAAGGTCCTTATTATGTACATGAAGGAAAGCTGAAAGATGAATAACAAAGGAAAAAGAAATCCCCAGGCAAGCAGGTGTAGGAGCACATGTACACTGCACACCAGAGCAAAGCTTGCACCCAGGCACTATTTTAGAAGACAGTATCTCACATCTCACCAGCAGACTAAATTTCATGTGAGCAGAGACTTGGCAGTTTCCCAAGGGGATTTAAAAAAAAAAAACCCACCAACAAAAAAACCACCACCAAACCCCAACCAGACACGCAGAGCAAACACTCGGGGTACACTCCAGCCCTGTAGCAAAACACTTCTACACTGAACTTTAGAAAAAGCATCTCTCTTTTTGTTAAGGACAGCAGGGCATTGGAATAGTTTGCCAAGGATGACTGTCAAATTACTGGTAGTGAGGGCTTTAAGAACTGGTTAGACAAACATCTGTTTGGGATGACACAGGGATGATTCCAGCTCAGGCACACTGAAGGACATGCCAGCCTGTGTTCCACGGTTCAACGCTGCACTCCAAATTGCTGTCAATGTGCACCAAAAGCCAGGGAAGTCTTAGCCTGCCCAGCATCAGAACAGGATGACAAAAAAGGCTGACCTCGCTGGATCAGCATGGCATCTGTGTGTCTGCCCAGCCTAGAAGCACCCTGCAAAGCCTAGTGGGGACTTGGCAGGGACCACTGCCACCTCTTTCTCCTGTAGAGGAGGTCACCTCCTCTATACCTCTTCTGAGGACTGTGGTACTTGCCTTGGAGCTTTTTGCTCTGCTAGGATCCCAAATGCCGGCAGGGTCAGCCAGGCTTCTAGCTCTGGTCAAAAAGGAGAGTGAACCTCTTTGGACTCTCCCTGGGCATTTCCTGCATCCTATCCTGATACCCCTTCCTACCAAAGTATGTCATGACATCCAAGTGGTACCCTTGTCTTTATCCTTCTGTCCAAGTCCTGTGTATGTTACACTCCCCAGCCCAGTATCAATCAAAGATGACACTGGGTTTTTTCCCAAATGTTTGATCAGAGTAGATGGTTACAGGAAGTGAAAAAAGGAAGTTTTACTTCGAAACTGCAGACACTTTCTTCTTCCATCAAGGCTACTGTAGGTGACCTTGCACTCCAATTACCCATTGCCAATTTACTGCATTACTCCTATTTTTTTGTCACACGTTACGCAGAAGCTTTCAGGATTGTTTTGCCCACCAGTGCTTCTGGGAAAGTGCCAATCTACAGCATCTAGTTCTTGTCCTGTTCCACTTAGCAGAGTTAGAAAAACCAAAGCCCACCTGGACTTGAGTCTGGAAAGAAAAGTGAAGGGAACAAGAATAGCTACTACAAAAGTACCAGCAACACAAGGAAAACCAGGGGAATTGTGGCCTTCTTTGCATGAATGGGTCAGGGGATCTGGTGACAAAGGACATGGATAAAGCTGAAGGACTTGTCTGTTAAGATTTGTCTTCAAAAATCCCAGTTCTGAGAGCAGTGGAAAAGCCTGGAGAAGACAATGTTGGTTGAGAAGGACCACATTAGTATCAGATTTAAACAAACTCTACATACTCAAGTCCTTGGGCCCAATGTATGTACACAAAAGTGCTGCAGGAGACTGATGACAATTTGAGGCTCCTCTCAATCTACGGAAGGTCATGGCAACCAGGAGAGGTTCTCAAGAATCAGAAGAAAGCAAATGTCACTTCAAGAAGGAGGATCTGGGCAACTACAGATCAGTTAGGCCTCACTTCAATCCCTGGGAAGGTGATGGAGCAAGCAATCCCAAAAAACATTTCAGAGGAATCTCAGCAGACCGGAGAATGGGGTGATAGGAGTCTCACGAAGTTCAAAGGGAAATGCTGAGTCCTGTCCTTGGTCAGGAATAATCCCAGGCACCTCTGTCCTCAGAGAGCTGGGACTGTTCAGCCTGGAAAAAAGATCACTTAGGGAGATCTTAGAAACATCGTCTAAGGGAAGACAACATGTGAAGAGAAAAGAAGGGAGGCAGGAAGGCTGCACAAATTTCAAGTTCTAAGTAGGCATTGGGGATCTCCTACTAGACGTGCAAGAAAAGGAGAAAGCTGTAGAGTTTTGGCTGAGGAGGCTTCCCATCATAAATTAAAGTTTATGATTAGTGAAAGTAAAGTCTATTTGTAATGACCGCAAATAGAAATGTAACATATTAGATTTTACTAGCTTTTTTTTTTTAATCACACTTATTAGGTGATTTACAAAGACAGTGGTTACATTAATAGAGCTTTACTAGCTTTTTTTTTCTAATCACACTTAATAGGTGATTTACAAAGACAGTGGTTACATTAATAGAGCTTAACTTTGTTCCAAATCATCTTCTATTGCCATTGTGCCAATGAATCCGATTCCCTGATCTCAACATTTCTAAAAGACTAAGTTCAAGGAACGGCATCCACGAGTAGGAAATGGATTGCTGTGATGAAGAAGGGATGTTGTTTCATACCAGCATGAAGAATTTCACAGTTTAACATAAGGTTACAAATACAATACAATGTAAAGAGAGAAAGGAAAGGAGTCAGCCCACAAAGAACCACCAAACTAATATCTTTCTACTGACTTTCATGACCTCAGAAAAATCCCTGTACAGGAATCTGGGGGTGAAGCACAGGGCAATCGTCTCAGGCAGTGGAAAAGAACAGTGTTTCCTATACACATGGTAGAGATATATAATTCATTGACAATACATAAGACAAGAGAACTTTTTCACAGATAAACATCTCCTGCTGATTAAAACAAATGCTTTGATAAATCCAGGTGTTTATTCTAGCAGCAGGGAGTGACAATCACAACATTCCCTCCTCACTCTCAAGCATAACAAATTCTAGAAAAACTCCCATGCTCCACTACAAAAGACATTTGTGAGCATTTTCCTTCTACATACAAGCAAAGACTATGTTTAACTCAGCGAAGCAAATGAATGTATTTATGGTGGCACTCTCCCAGGGACTAACAATACACATGGTAAAATCAAGGATCATCCTTTACATTCTTCGGTGATGATCAAAGTCAACTAATACATCTAATTGCAGAAAATGCCGCAGAAAAGATGACAGCAGAGGAACCTCTTCGAAAAGCTACCACAGTCCTTGATGTTTGCATTTACTTTCCTCAAAAGATATTTGAAAACAAGAACAACTAATCACCCAGTCAGCACTGATGCAAAAATGTGTTAGAGGCACCACTCCTATCGTAGCAAATAAATTAAGGTCTGCTGAAAAACCCAAGCAGAGAAAACAAACGTATGGTATTAAAAGTTTTATGTTGTTGCTTTCTTAGACCTTGATTCTTCAGCATTTTCAGAAGGCAAATATCACAGCATGCAAAAAAAATCATCTATCAAAATATCATACCAGTAGTTATTATGGTGTCAGAACTGACAGCACCACTCTCAAACTCTGCGGCCTCTGACTTGGAAAAAAATAAAACACATACAAACTAATGCTGCCACTTACTTCACATCTGATGAATCTGTCTGAAAGAGGTGTCTGTTTAGGAATTAAGAGCCCTCCCATCCTTTTCCATCCTCCAGCATATTGTTCGAAAGAGGTGCTACAAACAGTAGCTCCCCAGAAGCTGTACGTGCAAACCAAATGCCAACATGAGAGTTGGCAGGATCAAAATATAACAGAAAGAAAATATTCTAATCGCAGCTCCTGCTGAATGGCCTCATTTGCATGCATCAGTGGAAGTCCCTGGAGTGGATAAAAGGCCTTCATTAAAGTCAGAGATGAAATCATAAAGCACATGACTGGAGACATTCCTAGTTTAATTCATTTACTAATTTTGGGGGGGATTTTTTTTGTGTTGGGTTGGGGTTTTTTTTAAGGTATCCAGAACATAAGCTGAGATTATTACTTTTCAACACCAGATACCCAGGCAGGTTTCATTTCCAAGCTGTAAGCCAAGGAAACAAGCCAAGGAAAATGGAAATTCCTGAAGATTCTGAGCTTGTTGGGTGGCAGTTAAATATTTAGATGTTGCTCTCCTCTTTCTCAGCCATGACTTCTTTTTTTCCATCATTTCAGTGGATTTCACTTTTTTCCTACAGAGTGATTTATGAAAAACAACAGCTAGCCAGCAGCAGAAGCAGCAACAGCATGAGCTCCAGGTGTTAGGAAAAATCACTACATAATTAATTTTCTCTTTGATATACTATCACATCCCCAAAAATATTATGCTTGAAGACTCAAAGATCTATCACATCCCAGAGTACGTCTATTCCATGTGTAACATTTTCCTTTCTCTTGGATGAGAATGTATTTCCCAGGAAATACAGATGGAAGGATTCAAGAATGGATTGTTCTGGGGCAACTAAAAATATATCAAGCAGTGCTTTGAGATTGACACAGTCTGCTGATGTTGTTTTAAGGCAGGATCTAGTAAAACAGATGGCATTGGATTCCCAACTCTTTTGTCAACTCCGTTCACTGATGAGCTGAACATTGATTTTTTTTTTCTCCACTGTTTTTGACGACCTCCAAGAAGTTACAAAAAATTTGAATCTAAACTCAGTTTTCAAGGAGATTTTAGATCCCACTGGCACTACTGACACTTTGAATGTGTTCCTGTAACAAAGCATATAATTCTGCAAGCTGACTCACACTGACTGTTCACAACATTTGAAGCTGGGATGTTTTTTCCTTAGCAAAACCTTATGTTGCAACCTGAAGTTCATAACTGGGATATGTTTATTTTCCTGCATGGTCATATATGCTTCTCCAAAACAGGTATTCCCCAATTTACCATCTGCAAAATGCCATCTCTTCCACAACTATGGCAGCACTTTAAACAAGATGATCAGCTGTCAAAAGCTGACTGAGGCTGGGAATTTTCCTCTCACTCTGAACACAAATCCAGAAAAGAAGCAAACAAAGTGCAATTTGAGCAAACAAGATGTGCTACCTGAGGACAACTTGGCATTGCAGTAAACGATGAGCTGGAAACAGCCATGCCAAGAGATCCCTAGAGCCTCAGAATGGATACTTAAAGCTGGTCTCAAAAGCAGAAAGAGGTACAGGGAAAAACTGGCAAAATTGCAACATATTTAAGTGCTGGAGAAAAGCACCAGATATCACTTGAAAAATTGAATTCAAAGTCTAAATATTTTCTTTCCTCTCTGCTTTCTTCTAACCAAGGAATTCCCAAAACAGAGTACACAAGCTTCTTCAAATGTATATGCAGAGCAACAAGCTCACTTCACTTTTGCTCTCCAGAAGGGAGCCAGGAGCTGCCATCTCAACAAGCAGGTCTGGGGGCTGCCAGTGACCTACCCCAGGCCTGCAGTAAGGTCTTGAATAAGGCCAGAAGAAGGTCTGCACCCTAATACTTGCAGAAAGCAGAACAAATGCACCTGCCTATGCCACCCCTAATCCACAGCCCAAGCGTACCTGGAAACCTCTCTTCTAACCTCCAAAAATCCCCACGTGCAATTCTGAGCGTGCCCTCTGCTCTGGTATCGCCACAATGTTTTGGTACATCTTTTTTAATCTCTCAGCATCATCAATATATGATATTGTTAATGAAAACCAGAAGCTTTCCTCCCCTGCTCATTTTAAAAGTACAAAGTTAAATGAGCATCTCTAGTTGAAATAAAACACATGAGGCAGTGTGACTGGCAGAGCCAAAGTCCAAAATTTCTTGTTGAATGCATTTACATAAGCACTGAGGAGCTATGTAATTATGTCCTTATCACTGGAGTAAGTGTTTCAAAGAACAGGCAGAACATTCTGCTTTACGGATAAAGAGAGAGAGAGAAAGGGAGGAAAAACCACCTTTTTCCTTTAATCTAGCTTCATTTTGGAAAGCCTGCAGATATTTCATTTGCAGCTTTCTCTTGAAGAGTGATCAAGTTGGAGAGATGCTGCTGGCGGCAGCACTGAAAGAATGAGGAACATCAACAAACAGCGTATCTTTTTTAATCCTAACATTTTCAAATTGAAGGCATTAAGATTCCATTATTCCCCCCTCTGAATCTAAACAAGCACACTTTGAAGTAAGCAAGAAATAAGATAGCTCGTTTAATATCCTAAGTGTGCTGTGGATGAGATTGCTCTCTGTGTTCTTGAAGGGAAAACATCTCTGAAGGACAGGAGCTGGCAAAACAAGGTAACAGTATCCAGTGATATGTTCAAAGTGAAGATCCAATGTGTGCAGTAAGTGCTTACATTGCACCTTCAAGAGAGGAGTGTAAAATGCTTCACAGTAAGCAGAGAGTTTAATTTATGTCTTAGCCTTTCCTAAGTTTTTCCTAGCTGTACCTGCCCTCATGGAAGATCTGACCATCTCCCATCTCCCTCCGAGCAAACACTGCCAGTGCCATCACGCAGAGGGGTGGCAGAGACCCAGAAAGCCCCTCGCCAAGAGGATAATTTCATAGCCTTCATTACATTTTTCACTGGCAACATTTTTTCCCTCTTCAAAAGAAAGTTATTGGGGCTTCTTTTAATTTTGTCACCAGAAGAGGAACATTTCAAAACTACATGAAAATTGGCAAGCACGAGAAGTGTTAGCCTCCTCCGTTCTCAGTAACACATAACCACGATTGTTTAAGAGCAGCACTATACCATGGGGGAGTGGGGGGGATGTACTCCTTTTTTTTACCATACAAGAAGTCTGGAGAACAGGGGGGGAGAGGAGTCACCTGAAAATAAAAACCCCTGCCATAAAGAAATTCACATAAAACCTTCCTGGATTGATGTACAGGTTGCATATGGCCTCCTTAAAGTCAAGGCAGCCACATGCTGAAAATCTGAGTAGGCAATTTTTCACTGAATAAAGTCTTTTGAAAATGTAATAATAATAATAATAGGATGGGGAGGGGAAGTTTAGTGGGAAATCAAACCATGCTTAAACACTGCAGCCCTAAGCATGACTTCATTCAAAGACAAACTGGGCTGCAATGTGTATTTTTAGCTCATAAGTGGGTGCTCGTATGCCATATGTAGCTTTTTACCACAAAGTGTTGTGTCCTAAATATAGGCTCGTGCTCCTGTTCACAGTATAATTGTGGAAATCCATGCTCCAACATGAAACCACAAGGGAAGCAGCAGTTCTCAGCAGCAATGAAGCCGAGGTTAGAAGCCCTCCCCCAACACTCCATCCAACTTTCTTGGAGACTCATATTAAGTTAAAACTCTCAAGGTTTTTAAGGGTCCTTCATTTAGTGCCCAGATTCATTTTAATCGCGGCTCATTTGCTTCCTAAATATTCTCTCTCAGGTCTTTTCTCTGAAGATATCCCTGTGGAGCCTGTTTTGGGTGTGTTTTTCCAGGGGAGGGGAGTAAAGGAGGCATGGCACTTTAAACAGTTCACAGAACCATAACAGCACTGTAATGCAAAAGACCTCTCAGAGGAGGAAAAAAACCAAAACCAAATCCCAAAACCAAACAAAAGAAAAAACAAACAAACACCACCATACACCTAAACAAACGAACAAACAAACCCTAACTTTCAACACAAGGATGGGGCAAAAATGGATTGTCAGGGCTGGAATGAGGTGGAGGAATCCGTCAAATGCAACCCTTCCAAACGGAAGGGCTGGATTTGGAGCAGAAATGCAGCCAGTGGCAACATCCTGCCTCTTCCCCCCACCCCCTTTTTTATTTCTTCCTATTTTTTCTTTTTTTCATTTTGTTTTAAGTAGGCTTTAAAAATCACAGGGCAGAGAGAGGAAGCAAATAAAAGAATTGGCTTGAAGATTAGACCACCAACATCAATGAAAGAAAAGATGTCTACTTGTCTATAGTTTCCTTTCAGCTGTCTATATTTTTTTACATACAAAGTCTAAGCAATCCTGACTTAGCTGCTCGCTAAGAGCAACATCCACCTCGGCAGCTCCCCAGAGCTACTGTAGGAAAGCCTTGTGAAAAGCTATGGAGGGGCAGGGAGAGGATGAGGAGGAAGAAAGGGTGCAGAGGAGCATGGAAGCTCCAGATGTGAAATGTTATTGACTGTCACACCTCCCACTGGGGCCATCTGCAAGAGCCCAGCTCTGCCCAGCTTGGCAGCGGCGTGACCTTGAGACCCTCTGTAGCTGCTCCAACTGCACCTGCCTGGGATTAAGTATCCTGATAGTGAGTGATAGCCCAGCCTGCTCCATCTGCAACAGCTTTCACCAGATCAAGCAGCAGCAGGAGGAGGAGGAGGAAAAAGAAGCAGAAGGAACAGCAGAGCAGTGCCTTCCTGCCCAGACAGAATAAGCAATAATATTGATTTAGCTTGCTAGACTTTGTCCAAGGCACTGCCTACAAAAATCCGTGCATTAAATTCTTATGTATGTTTGGAGCAGCTCTGGTTGCAGCTCACCCATAATTACAGCCTCTCGGACACATGGATCTATCCTGGAACTGAGAAATAACCCTTAAGAGCCCACCACATTTTGTAGTGACTTTTCGCCTCCTTTTGAATTAACAAATTTGTGGTTACCGGCCATTTGAAATTCAGAACTGTACGGGCAGAGGAGATCTAGCACTAAGAATGATTCCAAGGCTTCAGTCAAGCTGCTTGCTTCACATTTTGCTAATCCTAAAAAGAATCCATAACGTTACAGCATTCAAAATATTCCTGAGCAGTCACGGGAGTTGAGACAGCAATGATTTTCTTTTTTTTTTTAGTCCCTTGGAAATAAAACTCCTATAACTACGCAAGGAGCTACTGCATCTGTTTAAGAGTCACTTCTGGTCAATTGAGAGAGATGGATTACAGAAAGGGAGATTTTATTAAAAAGAAATTGAAGAAAAATATTGCAATAACCATTTTCCAATATGTTGCTATTTATACAAGCAAATTCATTCTACTTAAAGGCTTTGTTTGGAAATAGTGTTTCCCAGCTTTCAGAAATAATAATAATAAAAAAAAAAGAGAAAAAGTTATTGCTAGATTAGAATGAGAGCCTTAGAATGTGACACAGTCCAACTAATCCCAAACTTCAATATGTTTGGGGGTTTTTTGTGCCCTTCCCCTGTCCTTTAATAAGAGCAGACTATATCTTCTTATAATTTCTATTTCCACTTAAGAGTATTAGAAATATTGATTGATTTGACATAAATGTCATTGAATATCGGTATGTTAACAAAATAACCTTGAAAAGCATTGATACTTTTACAAAACTACTCTAGTGCTCATTCATTGCCCCAGATTCAAGAAGCACAGGTGGATGGAAACCTGATCATATCTACAAGGCCACCTTTGATTTCTGCCCCCAATTCCACCCACCCGCATCGATCCTTCCTCCCAGGTACACACTCCCGTTCCCTAAACTTGCCAGCATAGCATGTGAGACTTAAACACAAGCTTGAATCTCCCACCTATTTCATTAGCATTTCATTCAGAGAAGACTCCACTGCTCACACACAAGTGTTAAACAGAAAAAAAACCAAATAGGGAGGGCAGAAGTGCATGTACTTCTCTATGGTGAAACTCAAGAAAAGGCCTAGATGTTCTCCCTAGAACTGCAATAATGCCCTAAAAAGGTGCTGCTATGAAATGGAATTTATACTAACAAATAAGGAAAGCAATTTGTTAATGTAGTGAGTGGCATCAGTATGACATCAGCAGCAGCCAATCACAGTTCCCTACATGTATGTGATGTTCTCGCACCATTTCATATTGATGGATAAACACCAGGAAGGTGTTAACCCTAAGCTGTGTTTTTCTTCCCCATCATCTTCGAAATAAAGCAGCTACTTCCATTCAGTATCAGATCTGATTTTAAAAAAATAAATAAATACCATTAATTAAAAGAAAACCCCAGCAGCCTCTCATCTCAGCATGTTCTCTGACAAATCCAGAAACAATACGTGGAAGGCGGGGGAGAGCGGCTGCAGTTACGTGGCATTGCTTCCTGAAAACCTGTAGCCAGCCCAGAGCTTCAGCTCAGCTCTTCCTTGGCTAAAAGATGTGAAAAGAAGAGGAAAAAGCACAGAGTCCAGCAGAGGGTCAAGGCCTTTGCTGTCACTGAAAAAAAAACGAATGCAATTGTCACTTCCATCTAAGGTGTTTTACACTGAACAAGCCAAGTACCGTTCCTCCATCATCACCACCTCCTCTGACATCACCTTTTTGGGGGAAGAGATCTCTTTTGTTTCCAAGGCAGGAGGTGAATCCTATCGCTCGCTGGCCCGACACTGGGGTGAGGTAGTGACCAGGCGGGCGAGGCGGGCACGGGCCGGGCAGCGAGCGGCTGCGGCTCCTCTCGGCAGGAGCCAGGCTCTCACAGCTGGCCCCGGGTGAAGGGTGAGGGACTCGCACATCTGTAATCGGCAGAGGGTCCACGTGCGCCACAGCTGGATGTCGCCGAAGGTCGGGCCTTTGGTGGCAAGGACGTGGCAGGGGTGATGTGAAGGTTTTTCCTCACGGATTAACAGTGGTATTCTCCCCCAAAAGAAACAACTGTGAAGCTTCCTCATGGCACCAAGCGAAAGCAAAACTAACCTGGCCACCACCGCTTCCCATAAACACGCTCCAGCCCCTGAAGTGACCACCCTAAAGCACATGCCCGTGAGAAGGCATAGGCAGCCACGAAGGCACGTGCACAGACACTGGCACCTCTCAGCCCGGTCTCCTATTCTCACCAGACTTAAAAAATTTGCAAAAGAAAAAAGAAATGGTCAACGCTAACTACAAATATGGTGCTTTGAAACACTCTGCTTGTGCAAAACCCACGTAAAAGCATTCTGATTATGTTATGCGCCACCTTCTAATTAACGGGGCTCAAAGGAGCAGAGAGTGTGATAGAAATATAAAGCTAATGAGCTGACTTAAAAGGCAGAATGCATAATGCAAAACCCACAGTTTTTATTGGCCCGTATTACATCCCGGTACCACTTAATCAAACCCAGCTTGTTTTACTTGTACTCTGTCGCTCAGAGCTAACGCCCAGTGAGCTGGCTCTGCCATTTAACTGCTTTTTTGTTCAGCTATGTCTATTCCCCAGGTATAACACGCATGTTCATTACATGTAAACAGCACCATGTAAGACCCAAATGCAACTGAACAGCATCACATTATCAGAAAATAAATAGATATGTCAGCAAGAAAGATGTATTTGCCTTCTTTCCTCCAAGCCAAGAACCAAATACATCACATTATAATTAAAATAAGAAATAATCATATAATTAAAATCATAATATAATTAAAATAATACACACACACATATATACATTAGCAGCAAAGACGTATTTGCCTTCTTTCCTTTAAGACACCATCTGCTAGTCCAGGAGCCTGCATTATAGCCCACTAAGTTAGCCTTTTTGCTGCAGCAAGGGAAATTCCAGCTTCTCTCCAGGCTTTCCTTTGTGGGAACTATCCATGGATAAAGATACAGAAACTGTGCCTGCAACTCTGATGGTAACTGAGCACCATACACAGAATACTACCTAATAAATAGGGATGCTTTTGCAAAAGAAGCTAGAGGGGGACGGGGGGAAAAGAAATGCGTGTCAGGTGGTAGGCTACAGTTAGAGTCTAAACCCCAGGAGGGAGATTCTAGGTATCTGCCACAGCATGGGAGCTTGCTGGAAGACAGGAATCTGCTCCTAAAGGCACACTGAAATACAGCATGAGCCTGCTTTCCATCATGGGCTCTGCTTCCCAAGGATGCAGCTACTTTCTCAGAAGTCACCAACTCATCTCCAGAGGGATTCATTAGCAGAGAGGTCTGCTTGTACAGAGAGGAGCTAAGCCTGAGCAATCAAGATGATTCATGAGACCAATTAGAGAACGTCATCCAGAGATACTATTTCCACCACACTCACAATACTACTCTGTCTATCCTTCTTCTCAGCATCTAAAAATCTAAAACTGAAGTAAGAAAATGTAAGACTTGTCCTGCTTTTCATTGACAGCTATTGGCCAATAATTATCCAGCTTTTGTGTTTCTTTGAGAAAGAAAAAATATTTTCAGTGATCAGAAGTGTGTTCAGTATTCACTTGCAGTTAGAACAGAATAAAGCCCAAGGTCAACGCCTTTTACCCTCAACATTTTGCAATTCTTCATATTTTATACTACCTTATAAATGCCAGTACAGAAAAATCTCACAATATCCCTCACATCTTTATGTCCCAGTCTAGAACTTTCTTATGGTTTGTGATCTGCAAACACCCTTAAGTGAAAGATGAATGGTTGACATGGTAGTTAGAACTTTTAGAGAGCAGTAACAGAAAGGTAACACCTTAGAACAAGGAAAAATAAACAAACATACTTCTCATTCCCTGCCTGGCTGATCAGGACAACTTCCACCAGAAAGCCACAGCTTTGCACTCGTCCCTCCAATTGATGTCTCTTCCTCAACTGACAAAGCATTTACAAATCTCCAATACATCCTTTAAGACAAGAACATCTAAGGGTGAAATAATAACTAGCTGAAACACAGGACTTTGAGCTACTGGAGTCATTACAGCCACTGAACAAGATAACTCCCCAATAAAGAGGGGGTGGTTTTCCTGATGCAGGGAGTGAGGGCCACTTTGGTTCTCCTTTTGTTGAGAGGGCAAGAGTGAGCTCTACTGTACTGAGAACCTGCAGGAACCTGCAAAAAATGCAAACAGTGATATAGCATATACATTCAAACTGCCCTATAAAAGGCTCCAGATTCTGTATCTCACATGATTTACTCCAGCAGAAAATGGGTAGCTCATATTTGGCAGAGCAGAGTTTTACAGAAAGGCTCTTCAGTCTTCAGATGACCAGAAAACTTTTGTAATATGCTAAATATAGACACCGTAGACCAGTGACCTGGGCAGAATAATTAGAGGACCGATACCTCAGGAAGGGTCTGAATTTAAGCAAGGAAATATGTAACAGCTGTACTTCAACAGCACAATAACAAACTTTTCCAATGACAAAGACCCTTTTTGTGCGTTTTGCCATTTCCTGAACAAGCTTTCAGGGGAGACAGGAAGCCTGGCCACAAGGCTGGGCAGCTCCTCTGACACTGGAAAGAATGAAGAATCACAGTCATTATTATTATTTTCAGTTACACTACCAGAGCAGAATCGCAGTTCTTTTATTTATAATGATTTGAACAAACCTCTATAAACTTTTATTGAAAATTTCTGATTAAATTCAGGGGCTAAAATAAGATTCTGCCAGCAAGCCTGTTTTCTCCCCTTCTTGCACACACACACACACACACACACACAGCCCAAAGACACCAACACGGCAAGAAGGGAGGGATCAGAGCTTCAAATTCTTCCTGCGTTGGAGAAGAAAAAAGTGCAAGGCTGCACGAGAGTTCTGGGTTATATCATAAACACCCACTCTAAACCAGAAAGCAATATGAAAGGTAGGAAAGCTATTCCCATTCTTACAAAAGTACGTCTGAAATCATTTAAAAGCATTAATAAATCTTCCCATCCTTTTACCCAATCGTTTTCTAATATTAGCTGGGCCAATTTGAGGGCATGTGTTACAGTATCAGCATTCAGATGGGGGTGGGGAATAAAAAAAAAAATAAAAATCAATTTATCCAGCTGCTTATTCATAACTGCTCCCTGAAGGACAGCTACTGCACAAGCACTGGCAAGCCCTGCTGGAAGCAGGCCAGCAGGCTGAACCTCTCCATCACGCCAGCACTTCAGCAGCACACGCGTGGCTCTGGCACCGCTCTGCCAGAACCCAGGGACACACACGCACTCCTCGGGCAGGGGCTTCTCCCTGGGCTGACCCCACAGCACCCAAAAGGCAGCGGGGTTACTGGGCAGGAAAAAGGAATCCTCTGATGGTTCCCTCTGGGTTCGGGCTGAGAGATGCACTGAACCTCCCTCCCCGTCGCTCCCTGCCGCCCGCTCGCCCTGCCAGGGGTGGAATAAGTGACTCAGTGGCTGGCCCTACTGGTTTCGTGTGACCAACATTCACACAGCTAGCTTTGGATATAATAAATAAAAATATATAATATATATAATAATAAAAAAGTTAAAAAGAAAAGGTCAAGTGGCAAACTATTGACAGATATACCCCCAACAGCTCCTTCTCATAAGCCAAAGTCATCTTCAGCAGACTCAAAATGCAAATTTGCTGTTATATGTTAGTGACTGGAGCTCAGTCCTGAAAGAGGAAACACTAGAAATTCTGCCCGTCAGTTTATCTCCCCCTTCCCATTCAAATCAATGGTTTGTTATTGTAATCAACACAGTTACGTATGTTGGGCATCAATCTTTGGCCTTCTGGTTTGAAAGATTTAGCACCATGTAATAACCTTTAAAGGTAAATTACTGTGATGATCAAAACATCTGCTTTGGTCACTATATATTTTATTTAAAAAAAAAAAAAAAAAAAAGAAAGAAAGAAAAGAAAACAATCATCTCTCCCAACACATTTTCTGTTCACAGAATGGCAGGGATTGTAAGGGACCTCTGGAGAACATCTAGTCCAACCCCATATTTGTATTTTCTTATTTCACGTGTGGCATCAGAGCTGGTGAGATATGCAAGATGAGCTGCACAGATAGAGCCTTACTCAAGAACAGCTACACTGTTAACTCCCAAACTCTTGCAGCAGCCTGAATCCTGCAATCTACTTTTAGAAGGAGGAAAGGGTTATCTTCCTTATTAAGGCTTCCCTGCAAGGAGGACAAGAAAAGGTGCCAATTAATACCAAGTACTATGGCAGCAGGCTGTGTGGATAGATACTTGCCCATGGGCAATCAGACAGGAGAGATTTGCCCCACATCACCTGGTTGCTGGGTGACCTAAATTACCTCATTAAGAACAGGATCCTGCTTGTCTCAACTTCTGCCCAGAAAGGAGGCATCTCCCCAGTGATGACAGATGAGCAAGGCAGCACGTCTGGTGCAGGTCACAGGCTGCAAACACCTCCTCGGGGACAGGAGACAGAGCCCCTGCACCCTGCAGCTCGCCCAGAGGTGGGTACCCCCATCCTGCTTGGTCTGACTGGAGTAGGTTTGAAGCATTCAGCATCCTGCACCCAAGAGTCTGGACTACTCCGTCTCCTGATTTCTAGCCTTTTTATTTTTAAGGCATACGATGATCTACATTCAGGTGACTTAATGCATAAAATTTTTAAGGCATTAATTTGGTAGTGGTAGAGCTGGGCAATAAATGGCCTCCTGAAATCTATTCCAAGACATAGTTTGAAAGCAGTATCAAGCATTTTGTTTTCTTAACTTTTTACTAGTCCACTGATCCTCTGTTCCAAAATACTTAATGCACAAGTCCACACCAAAGACTAGCATATATCAAGTAGGGTTTTTTTTTTGATTGCAATAACACTGTCTTTCTAATCATTAGTCTAATGGTTTTTCATCACATTCCTTTGCCTAAAAAGTTATTTTAAAGGGGGAGGGGGAAGTTTGCTCCAGGCTTAGTCCTTGTATGCCAAGTTTCAGTCGGCAGGGAATTTTAATGGCAGAGTTATAAACCCTTGAAAGCAAAATTTTATAATGGAAATGCTGACACAGTACCAGCTATAGCTAGCAACACAGGTGACACTCTTCTAATATATTGATTCTCTCCTGTTAACCTGTTCCTTGGAGATTTTGTGCATTTAGAAGCCAGACAAAAAGAATTTCTGTAATTCTATTCACTCAGGCTGGAAGTCAAAGGCTTTGTGTGTGTGCAGCCATTGCCACTTTGTCAAGAAACTGAAGCACTCTGATCAGTAGGATGTCACAGGTTTGTGATTTTTATTGCTTGGGTGTTGTTTTGGATTTTGGGGTTTTTTTTTCAGCAGGTTAATTAGTTTGGAAAAGTACGGGGAAGAGGAGGACCTAAGCAAGACACGTGCGTAGGGAAGCAGAGGAAAAAAAAAACTATGAATATACAGCTTGAAGAATGTAAGAAATAGCAGGAGAGGAGAAATGGGGAAAAGAAAAACAGGTTCCAAGAGGGAAAAGGAATCGGAGCTCTGAGCAGGAGGTGGAATATTCACATTAACGCAGGAACAAGAAAAATGCACAAGTGAACAAGAGCAAACAGGCAAAACCAAAGAACTTGAAGTTCTTTTTGTAATACAAACAACACAGACTCATTGCTTGGGCAAAAGGGAGAGAACAGACAGCATAAAGTGCAAAGAATCGGGCTCATAAAGGCCTACGAATGGTGTTTGTTTTGCTGGGTTGTTTTTCTTACTGTATCCTCCTTCATGCATTCAATTGTGCTCTATTTCTCTGGCAGAAGTCCAAAAAAGCCTGTCAATGCCAGGAAAGAGGTGACCAAAACATTTCACACTTTCAGATGAAGTCAAACAGCTGCTTGTTTTGGGGGTAAATCCTGAAATTAATAAAGGGCTTATTTAATCTGCCTGTTTCAGTTGCAAGAAAACACAGTCTGAAATGCAAGCAATGTGTTAATAAATGCCACAGCCATCTAAAATGACCATTTAATGGTGATTTCAAAGCAAGATGGAGAGATTCACAAATCATCAAAATACTCTGCGTGAGTCATTTTCTGAACATATGCTCACAAGAAATGCAGCATATGAAACTGAAGCTCCAGATGCTTACAGGTAAGCATAACATTTTAAGCAGCGTAGGAAGCGGGGAGGTTTTTTTTGTTTATAATAAACAGCATACGAACAAAAGAACAGCACATACGTTGGAATTGAAGGGGGGGGGGGAGTGTAAGCAATCTGAAGGAACTGAGACGAATCGCAGCTGCAAAGGCCAGCACAAAGCAAGCTCCATCTGCAGATTCACACGGCTGTGAAAGCTTCAAGAAGCCAAAACTGGATCCTGAATTTGTCCTGGATGCTCCCCATTCCCAGCTATTTCTATACATCACCTATACATCCCAGCTATTTCTATACATGGAAGCCCCATACTGCAAGCAGAAGCCTTTTCTCTTTCCATAAGTCAAGTTAATGAGGCATTATGTAAAATAAAACAACACCACAGAACAAAGCCCATTCCTTCTCCTCCTCCTCAGCATCTCCGTAAGAATACGGTACACTGAAGTCAACAGCTCTGCCAGGTCACCAGGACAAACAGTTATAAGCAGCAGTAATTCTTGAGCAGCTCTGAAGCTCAGTTTTAAATATCACTGGAGTTTTGCGTGCTGAGCTCTCCCTCCCAGTCAGGGTTATTCCGTGTTCACCATCACCCTTCTGCTCCAAAGCAAAGTGTTGCAGGATAGAGGGTCGGGTAGTAAGTATGTAAAGCCTGAACTAGGTTTATGAGCAATACTGTTGGATGGCTATTTCATCTTAAAAACAAAACAAAATAAAAACCAACCCAAAAACACCAGTGACTTTTGACTGCACTGGGCGTAAATATTAGATGACAGGAAAGTTATCTTATTTAATCTCTGGAAAAATAAATGGCAGCACAGGTTTCTGCTGGTGTGCTACTGTAACATTTGGCACAATCCCATTGGAAGGATTGTGTCATGCTGATGGATTAATGAGCTCTGAAAGAAATGAACAGATAAATAGGGAATAAGCAAGCGACCTGCACTGACAGAGTTACTGCAAGTAAAGGCTGCACGTCTCGCCTGTATTTGTCCGTGCTCAGCAGACTCAACAGATGAGAAAACATAAATGGGACAAAGCCAGAATATAACTTTACAGGCAGAAAGGACAACTTTATAAACATTAGGCTTCACCCAACCAATTAAACGGGTTTCATACCTATATCTATATATCTATACACAGACAGAAGCAAAGTGATTCCCAAAACACAAGCAAAAAACCCAACCCCAACCTGTTACAAGGGCAAGATAAGCCCTCTATTTCCCTTCTTTGCATTCCTTAAGCAATATGTTTTTGACTCAACAGCACTTTAAATCACTTCAGATTGGTGATGTAATCTATCAAATCAGTGTAACATACATTCTTCTATAAGAAATGAAAATAGTTTAAGCTTCTTTTGTAAGTTTAATCAAATATTTTCTAATGCTTTGCCTATGCAAATAAAAAGTACTGTATTAAGCAGAATAAGTATTAAATGCTGGTTCCAGTAGGATGATCCATTTCTGATTTGCGTTAACTAATCAAAAATAACCTAGTCTAATAGAAAATAAAGAATTCTGCAGTTTACAGAATTTTCTGACCTAGTTAGCAAAACCAGGACAGTGGCCTGAAGTTGTTCTGTCTACATTAGAGAACTGGAGCACTCTGCCAAGCTCAAGACTTCCATTTACAAAATAAAAACTAAAAGGAAATTGCTGAGTTATTTGAGAAAGGATGAGAGTGAAGATTTCAGTTCCTGCCTCTTCCTAACCAAAGACAATAAATCCCAAACCCATAAATCTCACAACCAGTTCAAAACATGTGAAAAAGCACAGATTGCTTCTTACTTCAGCCAGACCTGTTTTCTCACCCCTAAATTAGGATTTTCTGTGATTCTTTGCAAAAAAACATCAAAACCAGCACGTCAAAGCAGCATACTTGTAAAGTATTGGCATTTCCATGACTTTCAAAACATGCAGTGCAGCTGTGGTTTGTTTTGTGTTCTTTCAGGACAACTAACAAGTTTCAAAACATGGGATTGCTGCGAGGAGATGCTGAAGGCAGTACCAGTGCAAGCAACTGCTGTGGGGTTATTCCCTCCACACAGCTCATCCTCACTCCTGGCAGCTGCCCACCCAGCAGCAGCCTGGGTTAGCCTGAATATAAGGCTGCTCCGAACATAAAAACACTGGTTTGGGTTTGCTGGGCTGAGCTGTGAGCTGCTGTGATGAAGGAGAAGTTTCCAAGGGGTGGTTTTCCAGCTGGAAACGAAGGCTCCCCAAGGGAGGAGTTAACCATCCGGCCACCTGAGTTGAACTCTGCTGGGATCCTGAGCTGACACGAGGCACAGCCAAATGCAGAGCTTACTGCAGTGATAACAGCACGCAAAAGAAGCAGAGAGGCAACAGGAATTATGCCACCCACGATTTTAACTAGTTGGTTATCCAACAAGATAAATGCAGGAAAGAAAAGTTAGAGATGACCACCACTAAATGCTGCACACACCATTAATATCTCCCTGCATCTTCGGGGACATTCAGCTCCAGAAGTTCAGAGCTCCCCCACATCTTGCAACCTTTAATATTTGACCACCTCACTACGGGAAGTACCTGGACACTGGAAACCACCCCTGTCACCTTTGCATTTGGTGGCATTAAATGGAAAAAGAAATGAGGGAAGTTCCAAGACCTATGGTCTATTGGTTCCAAGACCTATTGGTTTAGGTAAAGCAGCTTTCCACCTCTGCACAAGAGCGGACGAGCATCTCCAAAATAATGCACCAAGGCAAAATAACCCCACACCACCACGGCACCGAGAGGCCAAAAACAGGAGTCTCAACAGTTATTGTAGCCAGATGTTGATTATTTCTTGTATTATGCAGGCAGAAGATTTCCATTATCAGGTTTCTTTATAGTCTACACTGTAGAAGTTCAGTAACATCAACAAGCTATTCTCAGCTTAGGTAGCAGTGGCAACTTCCTTTTTTTGTTAACAGAAAATTGAGAAATTCAGGCAAGATTGCCTCTGCAGTTCTTGGGTGGGAATATTCTCAGGAAATATTCTAATAGATTCTCCCACAATGCTATTATTATAAGAGATTGTGATTTGTTTAAATAACTATATAGAACAGTCAGTATCAATATAAACGTAAGACACAGTTGATAATTACTGTGAAGTCATGTGGTTTTACTAAAAAACCCTTATGTTTGAGGGGTGTGTGTACAGCAGGTGACAAAGCAACAATAGCTAGAGCAAGGTGAAGACAAAAACACCACCAACCATGAAATCTCTGAGTCTGATGACCTCTAAGTTGCATTTAATATTAAATATTTCAATATTTCAAGAGAGTATCCCATTTTTTCACCATGCTTTCACAGCAATGGCAGATCACCCTCTCAAGGCAATGAGGAGAAAAGGGAAAAGAAAGGGGATTGCTCAAGACATTTTTGCTTTATTCTGTAAGGGCTTTTTAAGTTCTAAGGCTTCTTAAATGAGAAGGATGCAGGAAATTCATAGTGTATGCTCTTATAAAAAAACATCAGACTGTCACTTAGTGAGAGACTGTATTTGGCAACTGAAAGTTTAGGCTTCTTTGGACACAGACCGTGGTTTTGCCTCATACATAGTACGAAACAAAAGGGCCCCTGATCTCCCATGTGAACATATACAGACCAGTGCAGTAAGAATTAAACAGCGTCTGCGTAGGCATGATATTTTTTAGTATGGTTTTCACCTGTCTAAATGCATGTAGCCTCATGCTGCTTGTTCAAAAGCAGTCAAGTCTGGGACATTCCATTCCTTTCCCTCTGTTGCTAAACCAATGGAAGCAGAGCACAGATGGCAACAGGAGAGGTCAAGAATTGTAGCAATGCCCCTTCGCCTGAAAATAAAGCAGATTTCTTTGCAGACAAGAGAGACACCAACAGAAAATACCCAAATGCTTCCCGAGTTGTTCTAGAAGGGTATGTATGTATATATGTATAGGGTGAGAGGTGGAGATAGGAGAGAGAAGCAAACATCTAGGAGGAACAGGTGACTCTGAGGCCATGTCCCCACAGGAGAACGCACCAGGGCCACAATCCCAATCCATCCCTGGTCTGCTGTGAACAATCCATCATCCACAGCAGGGTCCCCGTGCCATAAACTCCCCTCCTTCCCATTTCAGCAGAAGAACTCCCTGCACCCCGGGCAGCCAAGCCTCCAGGCATTTGCAGGCAGCACAAAGTACTCAGAAGTTCACTACCAGAGGTCAAAACTTCTAGCCAGCAGATTATCTGTCCCCTATTAATTTAAATCTCTTGGACTCTTCCCTGTGTGGGGGACACAGTGTTTATCTGTTTATCTTGGAGAACTGTTTGTTTGGGTTGGGTGGGCTTTTTAATGGTTTTTGTTGATTCGAGTCTTCTCTAGACAGCTTTTTTTTTTTTCTCCTAGTTACTTTCAAATACAAGATAGCTTTTGTTTGTCAGCTTTTGGAGGAAACTGGCTTCAATATGATGGTCTAGGTATATTCTCTTCTCCAAGCTCTGTCCTCCCTAAGGATGTAGTAGTATTACAATGGCTTTAAATTTCCAGAAGCTTGACTAAGGCAGCCTAAGGATTTAGGCATTAACATGAGAAAAGACAGGTGGCTTTTGCTCTGTCTTTCATTGCTATTAGACTCATCAATTAGTTTTCAGTCAAAGACGTGTTTGACAGGCAAACAGAGTTATTCTAACTTGGTTTGCTACCATTGCTGTCTACTTTTTCCAAATAGCATCTTCCCAAGCAGCACAGGCTACCAGGTTTCTAAAACTCCATCAGCTAATAGAAGTGAACCCAAAGTTCCCAAGATACAACAGAAAAATTGCAGCATTCTTCCAGTATTTGCTTGGTTTCATAATTAAAAGAAGTCTAGAAAATAAATCGGTGGTCCCCATTTCCACCAAATGTCTTCAGAGAGCAAGGGACAGGACTACCAGCAAACCCACTGAATCTTCTCCACTCCCCCCTTTGGCACAGCACTCTCTCAACTCTGCCTGACTGTAAATGACAGCAGACTTCTCTCTCGTGGTTCACAGAGCAAAGACAACAAAGAAAAAAAAAAAAAAAAAAAAAAAAAAAGCCAGGTTTGGGCTAAATCTACTGGTAATGTGACGGCATGTTTAGTAATGTTTCTGAAGACTAAGCAGAGCACGGATTACCTGCTGTCACAGTGATGCTACCTGCAGCTACTGAAACACTGAGAAGGTGCAAGTCAAACAAATGAATCCTTATCACTTTGTTCCTATTCTAACAGGTACATCACGGGACAAAAAACAATGCATCAAGTGCTGACACATGCTCTGGATTTTATCAGAAGTCTCCTAGCTTTTGGTGGGGTTTTCTTATGGACTTAAGCACTTACCTTGGCAATCATATGAAGTAGTAACATGAGAAACTGCTTTGCTGAGCATCTTGCTTGTGGAGAGGAGTTCTTACACCACAGATCTCCAGTACCACATCACTGCTTGACCAACATTTTACTGGAGGCATTTAAAAAGTGATGCTCCGACCCCACACAAAATGGACCAAACTCTCCTAAGAGACACGACCCTGAAACCAGTGGTGCAATCACTCCTCTGAGAAAAATCAACACCCTGCTAAAAACATCTAGCCTCAGATCCTGCTCACAGCATGAGGATAAGCTGTTTGTGAAGAGCTGATTACTCCTGTGTGCAGGAGAAAACACAAGCAAGCGGAAGAGAGCTCATAGAGTTTGTCACCATGCATCTGCATGGCACATCCCTACATTAAGCTATATTAAAATAAGATGGGAAAAGCATTACACTGCTCACTTGATAACACTCCCTAGCTTTGTATATTATTACTGCCATCTGTTTCTGGGTATGAGAAGGGGTTCTTTTTCTTTTTATTTTTGCCAGTTTTCAATTTCAGTGTACCAACTTTCACAGACTAGTCAATTAAAATGGTATTTTAAGTAAAATTTTACAAGAAAATATTCTATGGTACTCCCCTTAAATCAAGTCACATTATATGAACTGCAGTTTCCTCCTACTACCAATACTAAAAATGACCAAAAAAAGGGCTTTCCCTGATTTTTGTCCTGATTTCTCCATTTCTCCATTATTAAATGACCCGTGATTCTGTTACCCAGACTCATAGTTTCTAACTCAAGTTTCTGTTATTTAGATATATACAGCTTCTATTTTAAAATCTCTTACATTACTCATTGGTGTGTGTGTTTACATGAGGCTCACTGAGCAGCAGTTCCTGGTTGTCCTTCCTCTGCCCAAGTGGAAGGACAGCAGATGGCCATTTCTTCTTGCCTCTCTTGCCCAACTCACTATTTATTTCACAACTCATGCAATACAGTGGCCAGTAGTGTTTGAAATTCAGCCAGATAATCTTTCCAAAACCTTCAGATCATTTGAACCTGCTGATTTACACAGCAGCTCTGATTTTTTTAATGGCACTCTTAAAATCCTTCCTAGGAGCAGCCAGGTTTGCAAGATCACCGGTCCCTTCCTTTGCTTGGCCCTTCTCATCAAGAGAATTCTGAACTCACTCTTTACTAGCACATGACTCCAGCAGTCATCAAACAGTACAGAATATGAAATAAAACATGCACATGCAAGGTCCCTTTCTTATTTAGAAAAGGTTAATTAGAGGAGAAACATTGACTAGCACAAGCATGTTGTTTTTCTCATTTACAAGCAGTCAGCTTCAGAGCAGTTTGAGCAGCGCTGTTCTCCAGTCCTACTGCGTGCACTTCATAAAAAAAATTACTATGGAAAAGATATTACATTTTGCTGCCTGGTGTACTGCAGATGCAGTATGAACAGTTTACTATATAATAATGTACTTCCATTAAAATCAAGCATTGGGGGGGGTTTTTTTGGTTAAATGATCCACCAGCACCAGTTGCACATAGAGAGAGATCACGCAGGTCTGGCCAGCGTGCCCTGCAACAGGAACAAACAGCTTGAAAGGGAACTTTTCAATTATCCCACTCCAAGTACATCACTCCTACTGGAAGGATATTGCAATCTGCAGATTAACCATGAATTAAATTTATATTAAAAAATCATATCCTGCATTTTGCATCCTAAATTAAAACAGATGTAATTAAAGCCTTTCAAAGTCATTTTGGCTAGTGTTTCATTTATATCTACAGCTAAAGCAGACGCTTTCTTGGGTGTTTGTGCCAAATTTGACTAATTCTTCTGCTCTGCGTTTTAATTACTGTATATGCTTTCCTGTTGCAATTATGAATCCCCATTACACACTTCAACAGCCAACGCCATGAGAAAAGAGTACGTTTTTGTTTTGTTTTTTCTTTCAAAGCTTAGTGATGTTTCAAATCATTGTGTGAAAACAGCAAAGCTCTACAGCTCACAGATGCTTCTGCTATACGCTGCTATAGATAGTCTGTGCACAGCACATCCACCCCGTGACCCACATCTGACCTTGGCTGGAGCACTGCACAGCACATCCAGAGCAACCTTACAGATGGGGGAGAAGCTACACAGTACCACGTTCGAGCTGACGTTACGCTTCAATACCACTCCACTTCTCCTCCTGTGGCACCTATATTAAAGCCAACTTCAATAAACATCATCTTCTCAAAAAAAAAATAAAGACTGGTTTGTTTTTGGTTAGATTCTTCTCATCCCCATCCCTCGTCCTGTGCAAACACACAAAAAGCAATCCTGCCAAAAAACCCCAGTTCATACAGCATAGCCCTGTACCAGCATCCCCAGAGAAACTCCTCCTGACTTAGGGGTTGAATTTCAGAGGCTTGATAACAGTTATTCTTGAAGTTCAAGAATGCATGTCAGACAGCAAGGTTTGGAGATCATCCCTTCTAGCACAAGTTTTAAGTTTCCAGTCCATTTGTAGAGTTAAAACGGGGGATTTCAAGTGGAAAAAAATAAAATAAAATTTAAAAAAAAGTAAACTGCTGCAAATCCAGTCCTTGCTTTGCTTGGCTTAACTGCAGAGTTACCTCCCCAGGCAGCCAGATGCAAACTGTTAGTGGAACTGGAGTCTCAGATAATTGCATTTGGTGAGATCTTCCTGCAAAAACAACCTTCTCCTCCTCCTTGGCTTTGTAGACCAAACCACATGATGAAGTCACTTCTAAACGTATGTATCACATACTGTAGGTATGAATGTACATACACGTTGTCCATGGTTAACACTGAAAGATCAACAAGCAAGTTCCCCTTGAGTTAAACCAACAATGTCTAGACCAACTGCTTCAGTCAGTCTAAATTTGAAGACTAAGTGAACAGCTGCAAGCAGGCAATCACAGCCTTCTTAAAGGAAATTATGTGGAAAGATTTGCAGATTTAAAAAAAAAAACCTACGTGCATGTCAAATAATAATCTGAGTATTGAAAGTTTGAGGTATTTTAAATAAGAATAAAATGTAACCTTTTTTTGCATGGCTACGGGTCAGTCTTCTCTCAGTTGTCTTATTGAACTGGTGAAAATGAGACAAACATATTTAAAAAAAAAAAAAGGTTTGTTTCCATGCTACCATCATTTCCATGGGAAACGTTCTCTTCATTTCGATATATCTCAAAAGATCTGTGTGTGATAATGTGAATTACTTCATTATTACCTTAATGCAGAGAATATCCAAAGGACCTAAACCCAGCCTAGTTTTTGTCCCATGAACACCTTCAAACTCAGGCTGGACATGGCTTTGAGTAACCTCATTTAGTGAAAGATGTCCCTGCCTATGGCAGGGAGGTTAAAATAGATGATCTTTAAAGGGCTCTGACAACTAAAACCACTCCGTGATTTTATGAATAAACAGAAGAATGTACCTTTGTAAAGAAAATTAATAAACAGAAGAATTTACCTTTGTACTCAGAGTATATATTAGAGTCTTCTGTACAGTCATAAAAAAAAAGACAAGAATATTTTATGCTGGGGGTGTGTGTGTGTTTCAGTAAGAACTGAAATAACAGGGACAGCAAAGGGTTACCCCCAATGCAGAAGCTATTCCAAGCAAGTCTGAAACTATCAGACACTTCCTTAATAAAGAAGTTCCCCACATGTTCTGCCCATGCTATGTTTTACCACGAACACTTGCAGCTTTGCTGCACAGATTCAGACACATCTAAGTCTAGATCCCAGCTCAGAGCATAAAATCAAGGACGTTACCAGCCCCATGCCAGGAAACCAGCCCTGCAGAAGGGATCCATTCCCACAAGGCTGGGAACTGGTTTCAGGCACAAGACACAGAGCCTGGCTTATTTTTTTTTTATGGTGGTGAAATGTTACAGTGTTTATCTGTACTGAATTTCAGTGATTGCCAACACAAAGCAACAAAGCCAAGCAGCGGTCTGCTCTGAACAAGCAAAAACCACCTGCACTTTGGCCAAATCTTCAGTTGCCAAAGCATCAAAAGACTCATTTTTTGCTTATTTTCAGACTCTTCCTCAGAAAGCCCAGCATGTGAATCAAACACTCCACTATGCCTGCCATTTGGGGCTTTTTAATAGATCTTGGGGTAGCAAGTACTCAACTTTTCCTTATGACTAAGGCTCTATTTTAAAAAACGCCAAGCTCAAAATCTGCAACACAGTCCCCAAAAAAAGAAAAACAAAGTTTTAAACCAGTGTGCGTTTGGGAAGCTCTGAGAGGTCAGCACTCTCCACCCGTGATGCATATTCCTATTTTTATTGTATATTTTTATTGTAGAATAAACACCTAGTGTCACCTCATTCCTTTTGCCAGCAGCTTATCAGTGCCTGCCCTTGACCACAGCCCAACAACAACAAAAACAACAAAAAAACCCCCAGCATTTACCAACACTCCGCAGGTGAAAGACTATTCTTCTGTATAAATTATACATCTTAGGAACTCGGCATTTCTTTCACCCTGAAAACCTATTCAAGCTTTCCTGCATCTGTGGGCTAAGTGGTTTGCTCCAGCCAGGGGGCCGACAAATGCTGATATTTCAAGAAACCTAATCTCTTAATGATTGGGATCAGACGAAGGGTATGGCCATGAAAGAGACAGCTTGAAACACGCCTAATCTCCAGCATATCTGAACCTACAGATGGCAGGGACGCGGCACTGCCACCAACATCGCTGCTTCGACTGCCTGTAATCTGCCTATCCAAGGGTGGTCCGACCAGAGCAATTGAATTGCACACGGAAATCTCTCACGCCAGTACTTGTGTCCTGGGAAAATCCAGCAAGGCTGGGTGCCGGCGGGAGCAGAGCAGACACCATCTCCGTCAGACAACGGCAACACGAACCTCCCGACAAGACAATATTTCTCTTCAGTCTTGCTTTGATCACGGCAAAATTCCCCGCTTCTTGGTTTCCAGACTCCCAGTTGTCCTGGGTCTACCATCTCACCAATGCCTCTGTGCCTAAAGATTTCCTGACTGGGCAGCCTTTGTGCTGCCTCTCCCAGTTTATGGTCACGGACAGACTGTTAATTTTTACAGACACACTGAATGTGTTCTAACTCACTCCCCCTATTAGCCAAATACAACGCTTATCAGCACTGGGGCACACAGCACAGGCTCAGTTTTCCAACCAGCCCACTCAGGACAGTGACACATAAGGGTCCATCCCACTGGCTTTCCTCCAACAGAGCCCCAAGTCACCTGCCCTGTAGCAAGAAGCCACCATCCTCTTTGCTTCCAAGTGTTTCCACCTAAGCTTAACCTGTCCCTGAGAGTCTACGTGCTAATTGTGACCCTCCAAGTAAAAACACCTAACAATATTTTAAAGTTTTATGCTGTAAGCATCCTAAAAACAAGTTTCAACTTTCAAGTTGAATTTTCAGTCGACGTATAAACTCCACCCATGAGTCAACAGATGCACCCAGCATCCAAACCCATTGGTATGGGATCTGCAACACGGCCCTCCTACACCGATCCCCAAAATACGAGAGACTGCCCTGACTGCATACAGAGCAGCAACGTAACCACAATTCATCGTTTCCAAGAGGGCTGAGAAGACAACACCATCACGCAGCTGACCCAAGGAGCGTCCAGCCTGGGAGAGGGCCATCCTCCCTGGGACACAGCACATCTGCAGAGCAGGATGTTTTCCAAGCTAAGAGCTGATGCGGTTTTCTGGCAGAAGAAACAGGAGCCAGGAGGATTATGGTTACTTCTGAGAGCCCTGGGAAGGTGGAAGGAGGAGGTCAGGCACCCAGGGCACATTCACACAATTATCCAGGCATCCAACCAAAAAGAAAAAAAAAAACCAGTGCTATTCTGATCCCTCCTTTAGCAGAACAGCAGCAGCATTCAGCAAGCTGTGAATTTACTGTGTAGGAGTTGCTTCAGCTCTTTCAGGGAGCTTTTTCTGCCTGTACTGGGTTGTCTCTTTTATTAACTTGTCGAGCCTGTATATAAGAGGAGGCACCCGGGGGATGGGGAAGGGACAAAGCAAGGGTGATAAGCAGATTGGCATTTCAGGAGTTAAACTGAATTTTTCCAAAGTACTCATCATCATCATACACTATTTAATAATAAAATAACTGGGAAACAAAGTAAGTTAAGACTATCGCTCCCCACTAAACTTTATTCAACAGCTTAAAGGTTACCAGTCAGTTTTTAAACACCCCAGGACAGACAGGCTTTTGTTACAGAAGAAGTTTCTAACACCAGAGCCCATCCTGGATGGCAGAATACTTATGCCTACAGTTAAGTGAAGAATATAAAGGGAAAACCAATGCAGAAACCACTGAACAGCAATTACTTCTATGCTATTAGAAATCCACCCTAAATATCCTATAGATGACAAAAGAACATCTCTCTAGTTGTAACCCTCCAAAACACACCCGCATGTAGAGTTTAGGCAGGCTGAGCCAAAACTCTGAAAACAACAAATTTCTGGATACTCCCATAGAGTGATTTCAGTATCTGTGATGGAAATAGATGCACATCCTTCAAACCTTCAATGTTTCAAAATTTAACCAAAGGTATAAGCCCAAAGGCAGCACACAAGAGGACAAACCTAAACCAGCAGCTTCAAAGACAGCCTGGAATAACAACAAAAACATCAGAGGAACAGAAGTTTGTCATTTTGAAGGAAGCTGTGATTACTTCATTCCACCTACAACTTCTTGCACGTTGGCCATCGTGTACCCACAACTCGGGCAGCGGTACTCACTACCTGCTGCCCAGTACGTGCAGTGCCAGTTCCCACCAGGATGAGCAAGATTAGCCTTGAAGATAAGGCTATATTTTAATCTCTGCCTCTGAAGTTTACCGTAGCTGTTCCAAGCAATTCCATTTTAGTAATTTGCCATGTATCTGGAGGCCTGAAACAATTCTGAATCCAAGGTTTTCTCCAGAAGACAAGACCCAATTTTCTTCCATCAACAGATGTCTTCGACACAGTTATGAAGTTTGTGACTCACTCAGGGACAGGTCAGAAGGATGTCACACTTGACGAGATTCTCATTGAGAGAACAGCAAGTTGGACCAAAGTCTGGTGCCTGATGTAAAGAAAACTCTCTCCTGTTCAAGGCACAAGCTGCAGATGCAGAATAATTTTCTTTCAAGTTCTGATATTAGATTCTGCATTTTATGACAGAACAATGCAACTTTAAGGTAGCTGTTCCACTCTGTGCTGCAGTGGATTATTTTTTTGATTAATTTTTAGAGCTGAAAATGGTTGTTATGGGACCTCTGTACTTATTGATCACATCTTAAATCTTAAGAAACCCATATATATATATACACACACACACACACACATAAAACTATTCACAGTATCACAGAATGGTAAGGGTTGGAAAGGACCTCAAAAGATCATCTAGTCCAACCCCCCTGCCAGAGCAGGATCACCTAGAGCAGGTCACACAGGAACAGATCCAGGTGGGTTTGGAATGTCTCCAGAGAAGGAGACTCCACAACCCCCCTGGGCAGCCTGTTCCAGTTCTGTCACCATCACAGTGATAAAAGTTTCCCCTCACATTTCCACGGAACCTCCTATGTTCCAGCTTGCACCCGTTGCCCCTTGTCCTGTCATTGGACATCACTGAGAAGAGCAGGCAAGAAGTGTCCTCCAGCAATGGGAAAAGCTGGGCTTATGCCACAGGCAAGTGACTTTTACCCAGGAGCTGGCAGTGCTGCTGAAGCACTGTCTGAACAGCACTCAGGAGCTCCTGCAAGGGATGACCTTGTAGGTGACCCAACTAAGTTTTATGACAGGAGAAAAAGAGAGTTTCTACAGTCCTCTACAGCATCAGAGTAGTGATATTACTCAGTAGGTTCAGAGTTCGGGAATTCACTTAAAGCATGTTAAAGGGCAGGAGAGTACAGCGGGGACCTGTGCCAGATCTGCAGGCAGTTCTGTTCTCATCCTGTCTGCTGCTGCCCTGCAGCTTTCAGAGTCAGACACTTGTCTTTGTCACTGGGAAGACACATCCATTTAACAGTAGAAATAAAGATGATTCACGAATGCACGTGAATTGATATTTCCCATGGAACAGAAGAGATCAAGAGAAGCCAATTCTGAAAATAAAAAGTTTCTTATACCGTTTCATAGAAACACTCACACATTGTCCTTGGCAAAACCCACTCTCTTCAAGGCAAAGCACACCTGAATCACAGAATCTCCTAGATGGGGAAAGACCTTTAAAATACCTAATCCAATCATTAACCTAACACTGGGAAGACCTTAACTAAACCATACCCCTCAGCACTATGTCTGCTTGCCTGGGTGCAAGCCAACAGGCAAGCACGTGACTTTTTTTTCCTTACAACACATCTTCTGAGGCAAGAAGCAGAACCCCACAATTTGCTGTTTAGTAACACCACCACCATCACCAGCAGTCTTTACAGAAGTAAATAAATAGACATGATAACAGCATTAAAAGGGAAAGCACTTGGCAATTTATTTCTACCCTTTCCATCCCAGGTATGAATCCCATCCCCTAAGACAACTGGGTTCTGGTTTAAACTACTGGAGCCTGCAGCTTAAGTACAGCTAGACAAAAAGTTCACTGAAAATTTGTATTTCAACAGCTTTCTTGGAAGAAGAGTTTCTGAGAACTTCAACGTTTTCAACCTGAACTGTGGGACAGGAGTCCCCAGAGGGCTCTGTTTGCACACCCCAGCGTGGCACTTGCCATCAATGCTGCTCTGTCCCTCAATCACGAGCCCAGTCTCACCAGCGTTATGGCAAACAGTGAAAAATAGATCCTCTCCTTCACCAAGGACTACTGCTTTGGTCCACTGCTCGCTGATCAGGCCAAAATAACTGCACGTGATGATTGTGAAGGAGTGTAACGCACGTGTGCAATGGAGAGAAAGCAAGTCCGAAAGGTGATAGCCCTCCGAGTGTCACCTCTCAGAGACTCCAGTAAGATTCAAGAAGCACTTCTGATGATTTTCCCCACCATTTCTCTAACAGCCGCACCAATTGAGCTATTCAGTCAGAGTTTTGAAGTAATAGCTGAAGTGTATTTTTCTACTATTTTCTTCTCATTATAAATGAAATGCCTAAGCCATATTCACTTAATACCGCTGAGAAAAGAGAAACAAAGAATAAAAGGGAAGAAAGGTCACTGTTAGGCGAAGATCAAGTCTGGAAAATTTCAACTTGAGACATGAGCATTTCAGGAAGTTATAAGCAACTGGAATAATAAAGGAATTCTAATTGAAACACTGCATGAATTTTAACTATAGCTCTTGCTACACTAACAAATTAACGTATTTGAACAGCTTTCAGAAACTCCTCTTGGCCGAGACATCAATGGGCTGTGCTCTCAAGATCACTCCCAACCTCCTTGAAAAGGCAGAAGAAAGGGATAGATGATACTGGTCACAGCCATAGCTGATGGAGGTCAGCACAGCTCCTTTGCTTTCAGAGGCATCACTGAGTCACAGGAAAAGAAGGAAAAGGGAGTAAAACCAATATCCCCCCAGCTTGTAACAGCACATCCAGTTTACTTTGTGCTGCTTCCTCCCCAAAGGACAACGTCAGTCACCTCTAACCAGAGCAGCTAATCAAAACCTGGCCTGGTCCAAGGCCTCCTGCAAGAGGCAGAAGCAAAGAGAAATATTTCTCCAGTTTAAGAGAATTTGCTGATGGAATCACAAGCTCATTTTTGTTTCCACTCCCTCCCAGTATGTTCTGCTCAACTCTTTGCCCTGCTCTTCACAGGAGGGCCATGAATTCAATGAAGCCTAATCAAAGTTTTTGCCTCTCTCTAGAACAGATTTTTAATTGTGAACAGACAAAATGCACCTTTTTTTTTCCCCTCCCTTCAATGCTCTAAAGGAACAAAGGACCTAGAAAGGCATCCTGCAAATGCTGAACTGCTATTGAAATAATCCTAGAATGATTATTTTTCCAAACAGTGCTCTGCTAAAATAAAATTCAGACATCCCATGAAACTTTTGCATGCCAACCCAGGTATTTAAATGCCTGTGTCTCCTGAAAAAAAACCACCAATGTTTTAAGTTCACTTCACTTGACTCCACTTTGCAAGTATTTGCAAAGGGCAGGAATGACCAAATACACCAATTTTCTAATACAGCGCTCCAGAGGCACTGCCACCAGCATCTTCATTTAAGTTCTTTCCACACACTATGAAACTGTGTTTCTGTCAGAAACTAGGTCATAAACTTCTCTATTGGAAAGCGTTTATAGCTATTTGGACTGGATTATTCTGTTCAAGAGGTTATAATAATAAAGGAAGCTCGCAAGAGTACTTTTTCCAAACACTTGGTATGCTGTTGCCAGTTCGAGAAACTGGCTCATTGCTTATCCTTCTTTGGCTCCTTCATTCTAGATTGCTTGTTTGCTTTGACCACTTTCTGGACAAATATAAAACTTACTGTTTTACCTAATTAACGCGAGGGAGAATATAGAAAACTTTCTCATTTATTCCAGTTCCCGAATCAGCTTTACAAAAACATTGTCAGGGATTCAAGAAGTGTTCATATATTAAGAGTTCTGCCAAAACTTTACAATCTAGTTATATCCTGATACAGAAAAAACAAAAAAACCCCAAAAAAACTACACCAAAAAAGCACCCTGCTCTGTTCTTTCTATTTTATACAAGTCTCTGGCAAGAAACAATCCACCTCCATATATTCACATGCATCCAGATGATCTGTGGATAAACCTTATTTTCTTTAGTCTAATCAAATTGGCCAACTCGCTTTCTTCCCTTCCAAACACTCCCAACACATTTTCCTCAGCCACTCCTTCCTTCACAGGCAAAGCAGCAGGTTTGATCTCTTCCCACCACCACTCCTTTTGGAAGGCTTAAAATAGTGAGCAAACAGTTCAGCCTCAGTTCCAATAGAGCAAAGCTTTTTCATTTCAGGTTCCTCCTCCCGGTTCTCCATTAAATAGCTGCTCACTTCTTATCACAGGCAAATTCAGTGCCCATCAGTGTTCCAGAAGGGACTCACGGGAAAACTTTTGCCTGTTTTCCGGGGCCTCCAGGATCAAGGTGCCTGATGGTTTCCTCTAAGTGAGGAAGCTGGATTGGTAGTCTCCTACATGCTTTTCCATGAGCCATCAAAACAACCACAGTGGTGTCATCTTCAACTGGAAAAGCCTTAAATTCTACGCCATATCCAACTTGCCTTGTATCTCCTAGGATTCAGCTGAAGGCCTTGCACATCAAGGCGATCTTTCCTCAGAGCTGCTTTATCACTTTCTGCCCCAAATATATACACAGAAAGGAAAAGGAGGGCAGGTGGGATGGAAATAAGTGTACAGCACTGAACTAGTTCTGTAATCAGGAATGGATCTTAAGTGCAACATCTCTACTGTGTTTTGAAGAAAAACAACACCGGAGAGCAAAAATAAGCCCAACTTTTACCCAGCTGCATAAATTCTGTCTTCCAGCTCTGTCAACAAGGAGAATCTGTGTAATTAAATTATTCTCCCTCCGCTGGTTTTAAGATTTTTAGTGAAGATATGCTACTGGTTCTGTTTGCTTTTACAGAATTTTCAAAGCTTTTACTCTTAAAACCTCAGCACTCCATCTTCTCTACTTCGCATAATCACAGTTTGAAATTTTACTTTTTCAGAGAGCTCACCTTCAGCAAAGCCAGAGGCTTTTCCAGTCTGGCAATCCTACCACAATTGTGGGAGGATTTAAGCCTACCACATTTAAGCCAGGCAGGTAGATTCATGCAATATTCACACTTCCTTCCATAGCCTTGATGCATTAGCTGGAGTATGTGCAGTCAGGCCTTCAGTGCAATGGCTTTGCTATAAAGGCAGTATTGGGTAATACTTTTTTTTTTAAACCCATCCAAAGTTTCTCTGAACCCAAAAGCAATGTTTTAAATGTACAAAAGAAAACGACAAGAAAAAAATACAGATCAATTCTGATGAATAGTCCTGTATTTTAGTGTGTTGCTGGGAGGCTCAGCCCATGGAGTGTGTGTCCCCAGGGTATTTTAAGCTTCCTTTCACACAATCTTGAATTGTGTCAGGGGAAAAAAAAAAAAAATGGCCAGTACGACTGCCTCACAGGTCAGGAGACAGAGCATCTTCTCTGTTGCTTTCTGGAACTCAAGAAGGCACACAACATAGAGGCCACACAAGTGACAATTTGTTATTAAAAACAGGGGAAATGAGCTCAGAGAAAGGCAAGAGAGGTCTGAGCAGCCACATCAAGCCTACACATTAGGAAGGCACCAACAGTGGAAGAGCCACAGAAGCCCTGCAGTTTCATTTGTCTTCAGGGAGATCGTAGTCTAGCTATTGCAAAACAAGCCTTCTTTAGAGTTTAGCACCCATCCTCCTTTCCCACCATCCCACTGGAAAGGGCACAGTTTAACCCCGCAATCTCCCGGCACATTGTCCTAGTGCCCAGGTTAACTGAAGTTAGCAAGGAGGAGATCCAAACCTAGCTTCAGGGAGTGCTCCCTGCTTCTCTTCCCCTAGCAGTCAGCTGGAGAACTCTGAACGGGGTGAAGCTGCAGAGTCTCCAACTTCACCTGGGTTCAAAACAGAACGTGACAAATTCACAGAAGGAGAACGTATATGCAGAAACTACTCTACACGGAAGCCACCACTGACTCACAAGGTTCTTCATCCTGCAGATCATGAGAGGTTAATCTGGGAAGCAGCCACGTGCAGGGCTCGCTCCTCTCTCCTCTCTTGGCATCAGTTAGCAGCCACTCCCCTGGATAGGAGGAAACTACACCTTCCCTAAAGGTCTAGGCTTAACCCAGGTCCCTTGATCTGACAGATATTGACATTTTGATGCATTTGCTGTGTTTATGCTCTTACAGCCCGCAAGTTGCAGAATGAAGTACACCCCAGGGTCATCCATTTGTGTGTTTTGTGCCCTTGCCTTAAGACATCTCTTTAACAGCGTGCCAATACTAGATACACATCAGGCTCCAACCTGAACACAATGCAGCCTTCACCGCGTTTCTCTCTGCGATACTCTGACGAAGGAAGAAAATAGGAGGGCAATCGGGAGCCCAGAGATACTGAAGCCCATAGGTGTACTAAAGCACCACTAAGCCCAGGTCTTACTTCAGTCAAAACACACATGTGGCAGTAACCACTCTCACTTCTGAGCACTGGCTGCCTAGCAGCTCTACACTACCAGCACAACAGGGTGATCTTCACATGCACAGAAAGCCCAGTGTAGCCCTCAGAACATCAGAGTTGTGGAAAAAAAAAAAAAAGTACTCTGGACACACTGTCACCTCTAGCAGAAATGAAAGCACGTAGGTACATAGCCCCTTACCTCCTACTGACATGGGGACTAAAGAAATCATCCGTGGTTCCCCAGGAAGCCTGTGACAGAGCAAGAATTGAACTAAGACCAACCTTTGCTTTGCCTTTGTGTAGGCTATAACAAGCTTGGGATAATTTTCAAGGGTATCAGCAACTTGACAGCTAAGTCCTGAATTGGCATAGCCTCAAAGAACGAGTTAAGTTACTTAAACCGCTCAAGAAATGCTGGAATTGTTCTTATATTCAGTCCTAGAGCTGTAACTAAGGTGAAATCAAATCTCAAAGTAAGTTAAGGAAACACTTTATACGGTGGCAAGGGTAAAGACTCTAATAGCAGCAGCTTGTTTGTTCCCACCATTCTAATCAGTTATATAGGATAATTATGCATTAGTAATTACCTTACAGTTTGTCAACATGAGATAACTCCTGTACAGAGGGTGACTGAGGAAGAGAGTTTGCTGCTTTGTGCAAAGAGACACTCATGCTCTGGCACACGTTCTCTATTTTTGTATTTCCATCTCATTTCTATCTTTGAGGGAAGTGAATTGATTGAGAAAAATTAATCTGAAACATGCATCAGAGTAGTCATGACCACTACAGAGCCAAGCAGCAAAACCTGGGTGAATGAAATCGGATCACAAGAGGCAGAACAGAACTCGCTGGAGAGTCAGCACCTCTCCCCCGGGACACACCTGGAATCCCCTACAAATACATTAAAAATAGGGGGCTTTGTTTTCCTTTTCATGGAGATATTATTACCAGACTAACTGGTAAAAAGTTTACTAAGGGGCAAACCTCAAAAATTTTTTAGTAGTCCAAGTGTGCTTTGGAGAAGTAAAGCCTTCTGGAATAGATGCTGCAATCTGGTATCATTTAAAGTAGCTGGAACTAATTCCTGCAGGAGCAGGTGGGTTGATGGAAGAATCAGAAGCGACAAACTGTATTTTGTAATCATCTTTTGCTCATTAAGACCCAATTTAACATGCAACGTCATCTGTTGTCAGAGGAGGAAAAACTAAAACCTGCTCACAGTGATTTACAGACAGACCTATGTAAACATTCGTGTAGACAAGAGATTCATATTTTCAATTCAGTGAATTTTGATGCTGTAACATTAAAGACTGCTACTACTGAAGCTTAACCAAAACAATGTGAGGACAGTTAATGAACAACCACACCAAAAGGCATACATTTCATTTCTTACCTGAAGAGCGTTCATCAATCACTCCTGCTGTCCCAGGAAAATGCTTCAGCAACCACACAATCTGGTGAACTCCTAAATGTTTAAGGAAGAAACAGAAGCGTGTTACACAATGCACAAGTTACCAAATCCACAGCAAGGAGAACAATAATACTTCAGAGATCAGTCCTATGCTACACTTGCAAGGAATATTTCTTTTTTGTTGTTGTTTTTTTGTTGTTGTTCAGATTTATTTATTTTTTTATTCTACTTTTTTATTTAGACTTCTCCGTGTATTCAAATGAAGTTGTGGTACATTCATCTGAGGCAGAACTAAAACCGCAGGAAAGGCAATTACTAACTAGACTAATTATAGATGGAAAAATCAACGTGATGTAAAAATAGAAGTATCAGAATTAGTAAAAACAGAAGTATCGAAAGGGAAGTAGTCATCCCTAGCTGGCTTAATGGGTTGACAACTATGCTGTATCCATACATTCACTTGATATTCATTCACACTGTATACAGAGAAGTTTTCCAGTTCTCACAGGAAAGGAAATAGCATTTCTGAATTATATTTTACAGAAAGAATGACTTATGCTCAATGTGAAGCATGTGTCTTTTCTTAACTTCCCCCCTTTGTTTTCAATTTCATTTTAAGGGTCCAGGTATAAGGAATACTTTAAAATTCTGGACATACCACTCTTCAGAGCTACATTTTGACTTTAAAGCCACAAACACATTAACAAGCTCTGCAACTTACAGTAGTTACATTGTATCTCTGCAAAATCTTCTCTAAATCAAACAGTAAATTGGAAAAAACATGCACTGCTAACATTGCATGTAGCTGCTTGATTAACAGAGAAACTATGCAGTAAACTAGCTAGCAAATTAACCTTTCAGATTTCATACACTGCAATTAACTCCCATGCCTGCAAGCACATCCCCACAAACTTCATAGGAAAAAATGTCCTCGGAAGCATGTTTTTCCTAACAGTATGCCAATGGGGCTGCTCTTAGGAAAGATGCCACATTTGATTGGGAATTACACCTATGACACACTTTTTCTCCCTTTATAAACTTATCTTAATCAAGTCTAAGGTGCAAGATGCAATCTTTCAGTAGGTCCCACACAATTTCTAGCAATCTGTAACATGTGGAAGAACCTTCTGGTTTCTGCTGCTTCAATCCAGCTACGTCTCATGGACAGCTCATCTGACTCCTCCAGTACGTAAGGCTAGCAAAACATCACTCAGCATATGGCTACAGCACTTCTCACGAGACACATTCCTAGCCACATCAAAAACCACTAAACCATGGCCCTAAGCACAACATCTACCCAGCTCTTAAACACCTCCAGGGATGGTGACTCCAGCACCTGTAGCAGGCTTCATGTTCTGGAGCTCCTGGAAGGCAGCCCAGGTAGGCACTGGGGCAGTTTCTAGCCAGGGCTTCAAGCAGGTCACCACCAGGACTCACCTCCAAAGCCCAAAGACAAATAATATCAAGCTCTAACCTTTAAGATTAGATTATGTTTGTCTGTTTGAATTCTTAAACCAAGCACGGCAGTTGCTTTAGTCAATTCTAATTACTTGTTTTCCTTCCCAATGAAATGGATACAAGTATTGTTCTGAGTACTTGGATAAGAGTGCTGCCTGAGGCTGCCAGCCCTAAACCGCTGGGGAAAGAGTCAAGATCGCTATTAGAATCATAGAACAGTTCTGGCTGGAAGAGACCTTCAAGATCATCAAGTCCAACCTTACTCCCAGCCCTATCAAAAGCCACTAAACCATGTCCCTCAGCACAACATCTACCCAGCTCTTAAACCCCTCCAGGGATGGGGACTCCACCAGCTCCCTGGGCAGCCCATGCCAATGCCTGACAACCTTCTCTGGAAAGAAATGCTTCCTGAGATCCAGCCTGAACCTCCCCTGGTTCAACTTCAGGCCATTGCCTCTTCTTCTATCCCTTGTCACCGGGGAGAACAGCCCAACTCCCACCTCACTACACCTTTCCTTCGGGTAGCTGGAGAGGGCAATAAGGTCTCCCCTCAGCCTTCTTTTCTCAAGGCTAAACAGCCCCAGATCCCTCAGCCTTTCCTCATAAGACACATGCTCCAAACCCTGTACTAGCTTTGTAGCCTACCTCTGGACCCTCTCCAGCACCTCAACGTCCTTCTTGTAGAGAGGGGCCCAAAACTGGACACAGTATTCGAGGTGCAGCCTCACCAAAGCTGAGTACAGAGGAAGGATCACCTCCCTGCTCCTGCTGACCACAGGACCTACTGACCCAATTCCTTCCATCCTCCCCTCATGTCCACTAGAGACAGGGGAGCCCTCAAAGATCAGACTATTGCCCCGAGTAGCAGCTCTGGCCCCTCACACTGCTTGCTCAAGCAGAGAGGGACGAAACCCCAGCTGCCAACAGACACTGCTGGGGGAGGAAGCCCCCGTGCCAGTAGCCCCTCTGCTCTCCCCGACCCGTGGGCAGAGGTGAAGCTTGGAGACGAGCCAAGGAGGTCTATGCATGCAACTGAAGAGAGTCACCTTGGAGCAGGTGACAGGATTCTGCCAGGAATCATTAAAATCATTAATGTCATTAATCATTAAAAGCAATTTGTGCTAGTTGTGGAAAACGGACACGCTCTTCTGCAGCAATGAGATGCATCATCTGGGCATTGCTGGCTGGCAGGTTCAGCCCCAGCAGAACTGTCTACAGGATGTCTCTCCTCCTTCTGCACGAAGCAAAGTTTAGGGGCAGAAGGCTGCGTGAAACACATCAGAAAACACTGTTTACTTGATAAATACCATCACTGCCTCCTAAAAGAACTAGCCTAGGAATTATTTTTTAAGGAAAAGATCATTTGTAGGCCAGGGACTAAAGTACTAGCATGAACTAGGTCAATCCCATCCTTTGTTACTGTTCCAAAAGTACAATAACAGCGGGAAGGGGGGGGGGGGTCAGGGTGAAATAATCATTTGTTAACAATTTTAATAGCAAAGCTTTATTGGGTTTCCCTATGGATTCTCATCGTTAGTACGGTGAAATTAAGCATTTTTCCTCCAAGTGAACTCTTGTTAATCCTTTTATTTAGGTTCAGAGCTACAGTACACGACCCTGCAAGAACATTCATCTACAGTCACAGCTGGAGCTGCAGACTCACTGGCTTGAAGGAATTAATTTCTTTGTGAGGCAGAAGCAGCAGAAAGGCCAAAGGCTTATCTGCAAGAAAATCTGAGCAGAACAAAACCAAAACATATAATCAGACACCTCATCAAAAAGCAGATGTGAAAAAACTCTTAGCACATTAGAGAAATACAACTGGGGGGAGGGAGGAGGGAATCTAAAGGTCTGTCACGCCATAAAACAAGCTTTAGCTCTTAGAAAAATGAATCTGAATTTTAAAACAAGATTAAATTCAACTGTAATGAACAGCCATCAAGAGAACACTCGGATTTAACAGTGCTCAACTCCAGCCACCCAGACTTTCTACTATCTCATACCTTTGACAGTCACTTGCAAGATTTACCTAAAGGCAGTTACAATAATACCAAGTGAAAAGCCTGTTCTTGCTTCAGCTTGGGTCTCAACTTCTCAGCCCATTTTCTCTGTGAGTAAATAACACTAAAAATGTGAAGAACACCAACAAGTCAGATAGGACATCATACAAAAGGTTGCCCCGGACAACAGGTAACTCAAAGCAGATCTGTGGCCATCAGCTCAGGAAGCGTAGAAGGTCATAGAAACGACTTAAAAGCACGAGTGACAACCTGCACTTGGAAGCTAAAATCTGGATCTTCCACTTTTGACAGTTTTCAAGCAGACACTTCAAAAGCTATTTTTAATAGTTTCATTTTCTCAATATTAAAAAAGAAAATTCCTAAGGCAGCGTTCAGCTTAAATACTACTTGCAACAAGCCTTAGCTAAGTACTCACTGGATGCATCACACGTTGCTGTTACACACAGAGTGCATTTAGAGGCTTATATTAACTTGATTATGAGTGAGTCCCTTTATCACCTTTAAAATGATCTGAAAGTTCGACCCATTAAACTGATCAGAAGCATTTCCATGTCCACAAACATCCACAGCAATTTATTTCAGTCACATGGCACTGAAATGTTTACTTATGTTTTCTAAAAGCTGAGCATTCTTGACACTTTTGAGACCTCAATATTTTGATTTATTTGTTTTCCTAAATCATTGTTTTCCTAAACAGGTATAAATGGATACAAAAGCTTCATTTAATGAAAGTAATGTAGAAGCAGATATTTTGCAAGGAGAATCTAAGCACAGAAAAATCCAGGGTATTTTTAATTCTTGCCCACATTTTAATTTTAAAGTCTTCAACTTGCTTACATTTTCAAAAAGGATTTGCAGCACATTCTAAATGAGAAAATGTTACAGCCACACTGGAACCCTTACAAATCTCTATCTGAAACAGCATGAGCAGCTCTTTACTAGGGTTTTTAAATAAGCAGCAACTGTTAAAAAAAAAAAAAAAAAAGGGAAAAAAAAAACCCAAAGCCAAGTAGATTTCAATTAATCTCATATCTAGGATTTTTATCCATCTGAAGTGAAAACATATTTAATTAAATCATACCAGTGATGGAGCATTCTCCCCCTACCATTTCACTAACCATTTATTTTATCCTACTAGTCCATTTAGCTTAGCTGCCCTTAACACTGTGCTCCCAATGACACACAACTTAGAAGATGATCCAGGGCAGACTTCACTGATTAAAATCCTTCTATCACGTTGGCATAGGGTATCCACTAAAGAACCCATAGGCAGGGAAGAGCAAGCACTCTTCAGCCTTTGGAGGCTTTCCTGCTGCTATTTTCTTGGATGAGGAGGCCACAATTTCCGTAGGAAAGGCCAAAGGGAGCACAGAGCCCCTGCACAGCAGTGCTAAAGAGGGGGCTGGAGCTGCCAAAGCTGCACAGATCTTTCCTCCCACTATACAATTTGGTTACTTTTAAGCACCGCTTGCTAAACAGCTTTTTCCTTGAAAGATCTCTAGCAATATCAATTAATATTAAACTAATATTGCTATGCGTACAGTGATCATCACCTGATAAAGAATGAGGCAGCAACGTTCTGATGGCTTTCCCAATCTAGCTTTTCTTAATAGTGTTAATTCCCCAAAAGGAACAATTTCCCTGAGCAGGACCCATTAGGTTACATGGATTAGAGTGGCCTTTGAAGATGAGCTGTGCTCACAAGTTAATAAGGATGTGAGCAAAGAAACCAGAATTTTAGACAGAAAAATTAAGTCTCCCCAGCAGTAACCTGGCTGACCTAGTTGTGTCACATTGTCAAACAAAGCCAGAAAACTCAGTCTGTGTTTCTTTTCCAGAGAACTAAAATAACAAACAGTCTTCAAATTAAAAGCTGACTTAATTTACTTACAAAAGTCATCATGAGCTATAATGGCACCATCTCCCCCTCCTTTTTAATTTTGTTCTTTTCATTATCATTATCCCAGGTGGCTTTCAGGAAGTCCCTGCAAACTAGTCACTATTATGAAGATGGCCTATTTTAATCACAGTCCCTTGACAAGAACAGCTAATTATCTAACTTTTCTGTCTGAACTACCAGATGGCTTTACTTCTCAACTTACTTTTAGTTTCTGGTGAGTAGTGATATTTGCATATTAGAAAACGTCTGGGATGACAGAATAGAAATAATACCAGTATCAACACCAGTACCTCAGATACAGGCAGAAGAGCAACGTATTCAGCTACTGCCTTCCTCCGCTACAATAGCGAAGTCACTTCAGATGGTAGGCATCTTGCACGCTTCCTTTTCTTACTGGACTGTCCAAAGCCACGCCAGCTGCCCCTTCTGCAGACAGGCCACCACCTCCACACTGCCTCCTCTGAAGCTGCAGACCTCCTAGTGCTGGGGGAGAGAGCTGAAACTTGCTGTTTTTTGTTGGTAGTATGCTTTCTTCTTTAAACAGCACTAACATTCATTGCAAGGAAAGCAAGGGGAGCTCCCCTGTGTTGTTCCAACCAGCTGCTTTTAACCATCCACAATCTTCTTCCTCCGGAGCCCCCAGTTTTGGGTGCTTCCACCCATCAGGGCAGCAGGAAGCACACCCATGCTGCATGCCCTGGTCCTTCACACCTTGGTGCTGAGTGCTAGGAAAGCATCAAAGCTCAGTGTCAGTTTGGGACTACACGAACACTCAAGCTTGGGGGGACCATACCGCAAGACTGTCATCGCTGACGGCGCAAAGAGCAAGCACAGCTTGTGTGTGCTCTCCAGGACACGTACCATCGCTGCCAGATTTCAGCTAGGTCCAGAAGCACGAGTTCAGATGGGGTTTGAGAGGATCTATTCCCACACGGCACGGGGCACTGCAGACAGAAAGCAGCAAGGGAATCTAGCTTGAGTGCATCGATGCAGCGTTTACACACCGGTACACGCTAGGAAAATACAGCTGCCTCTGACTAAAGACGGTGGAGATCAACTCAAACCAAAGCAAGGCCAAAGATCAGGCAGCTGAAAGCATTTTGGATACAGACATAGGACATTGTCTTTCAAGCAGGCAAAAACTCACTGGATATTAACCATAGCAAACGTATTCCTTATGAGTCACGCTCATAAAAAAAATGCAGGCATTTTCCTCTTATATCCTTCTCACTACGCTCAAAATTCCATAGTTTATTACACAGAAATATTTTACACTGCCAAAAAATCTTTTTCTCCAAAAAGCAGCAGCAATGCAAACGTGGACTTGGTATTTTTTCTTATGGGTTACAGCTCCTGTGAATAACTGTAACCCTTCAATGATGTTGCCACATTCACTACAAAATAACTGAAGAACCCAGACTTGAGAAAATTCCCATGTCCATGAGAACACAGGAGTTACAACTTCCTTTCTATGCTTTTCTTTTAAATAACTAAATAAAAAGGAGTCTATTATCTTGACACAGAAACAAATGAAAAAGCACTCAGCAGAGAGGGAAGAAAACATTACAGTCACGTTCTTAATAGAGTACCACAAGAAATGGCAGAGAAGATGCCAGACAGCAATTTTCATTATTTTATGTCTGTGTATCTTTAGCCAGTCACTCACTTTTAGCCACCTTCTCCAAAAGGTTTAGGATGTATTTCTAGAAGAAAATACCTCTGTAATTTTAGTCACATTAACACTAAGAGTATACACAGTAAATATATATAAGACTATAGATCCTAGAAGAATGTAATAGAAGAATATAGATAATAAAAGAATACATCCACCAGATTAAATTATACTAGTAGCACATTCAGAAGGGAGAACCGTTGTCTTTTTAAATTGATAGTATTCTAACCCCTGAAAATCAGTCACTTCAGTGAAGAACTAGAAATAACAACATTATCATATTGCCACAGTTCATCCTACAGCAAGCATCATCAGATAAGCATCCCTCAGTACCATCACAGCAACATAAGGATGCCTAAGCATAGATAATAATCAGAGTTTTCTCAGTTTTACAGCTGTGACACTCAGGCAGGGCAGCAGAAAAATGCTGACTGAACATGTGCCACGCCAGAGACACAACTGATTGTTGCCAGTGCAACGGCCATCACAGCTTCCACCTCCAAAGAGATAGTGCCAAGGGTGCTCACTGAATTCATGGAATGCCTTTAGAGGGACAAAATTTGATGAATTTCTCAAGTTTTGGGTTTGGTTTCCAAAATGGCTTTGATCTTCTCATCCCCTACTGGAAATTATATCAAGTTTCATTTGCTGCCACTATAGTCCAGTTGAAATCAGTTCTTGGAACAAGTACTCCAAAAGAAACCCAAAACAAATAAAACCCCCTGTTTCCCCACCCCCCCTTCAATATTTGCTTGAAGGTGTTCATGGAGGATTTAGACAAGCAAACCTTCCCAGATGGAACTGTAATTTACATCCACAGAATCCATAACATTCATCTTCCAACAACCAAAGACTGCATTCTCTATTTTTAGTAATCTACAGAGGTTTTGGAGCTAATTTAACAGTCAATGCTGAGCAGAAGAGGTCTTGGGAAGCTGACTTTAGTAGGACTTGTAATGACAATCTCTAGTTATATTTCACAGAGTCCTACATCCTCCTGAATGGAAAACAAGGGTAGCAACTGCCAAGAAAACTAAGTTTGCTTGATTTTTCCCATGTAGTGCTGTTTAATGTTCAGTTAACCAGCACGGGTTCTGACTGGTTTGTAACGCTGCTGTGTCTGCTCCCACTCTTCAGTATCAGTTTCATTAAATCAGTGGGTGAGTAACTACAATTCATGATGTAAAAATGAAGTTTCCTCGACTGGCCAGCTCCTGTCACACAGTTACTTGGCAAACCATCAGCAGCACGGGTGAGAGTTCAGCTGCCTGCCCTGCCCAGGCAGCCTTGGACAAGTCTGCTTTAGGTTGCTTCCCATTACGGAGCTCAGCTTCACACAATCTCCTCACCTAGAGAAGCCCCTACCCACATCCCCAAAATCAGAACAGGACAGGACCCTTGTTGTCTTTTCTCTACATCCTGATTTCAACAGGCTCAGATGGTGCTCAAAACCACCCCTAAGAGGGTTAGGGCACTGAGGTGCTCTGCAATACACCCCTGATGGCAAACCGGGACACTGCTCGGACATCCCATAACTTCAGTTCCCCACTTAAACAAAGAGCTCCTTCACCACGGAAGCGACGCAAAGTTAATTAATGAGCACGAAGGACCCAGGCGATCCGTGCCTATCTGGGCAAATGCTGACAAAAAAGAGTAACAATTTCAAAAGCAGTGATTCAAGTACACTGAGTCCTCCTGAGTCATTCCTCCGTGGGATTTCTGCTCCATGGTGACTTTGAAAGGAAGTCTTGACTATCCCACAGCATCTCCTTATGCATATGTATGCTGTCAGTGTCCAGTCTGCAGCCTGAATCACTTCCTGTGTGCAACCTCATTAACTGGAAGCCTCCTAAAAGAAAAGCGAGGAAGTGTGGGGTACGACTCAAAACAAAAAGCTTGCAGCTAGAAAGCACACAGATAAGACTTTTTTTCTTGTCCGAGACCAGATAATTCAAACTTCACAGATAATACCACTGAAAAGATATATAAGCTACCGCAGATTAACACTAAACATTTACATCCTTTCCTCGTGAAAGGAGTCGATTGATTGAATGGGACAAGAAAGAATTCCTTCCTTTTATTTTCATCTATCCTCAGTACATGCTAGTGCACAATTCTTTGAGTGCCAATAGTCTGACATGGTATAAAAAGACCTGTGTTCCTGCAGACATCCATATCATCATGTTAGCATTCTGATTTACAGCATCTAATAAAATGACTAACACGGGTGATATACAACAAAATCACAAGCCCTCCAGATACAGACCAGCCTGGGCAAGCCGCATAAGTGAGTTATCTTTAGTGCTGGAAGGAACTGATGAGGTAATTCCTTCAATAACTTATCAAAAAAAAAATACAGCTTTAAATCGTAACTCACACTATCCCACATAGCAGCAGGAGGGGCTTACTAATTGGAATCTGCAGAACATATGGACTGGAATAGATCCCATATTCCAGCACCTCAAACTTTACACATTACGTCGCTAAGCTTTAGAACACTATTTACAATTTGCCTTATGAATACAGAACTGTGTTTTACATTACTGAAGTCTACGCGTAAAGAAAAAAGTTGCCATCAGTAAAGCTTCCTTAACACAAACAAAAACACGTAGTTTTTTTATCCACAACTATACTGCCTTTCCATCGAAGCTGTGCAAGGATGGTGGCTCTGTGATCCCCTTTTTATATAAAACAGATTCAGATTTAATTTTTTTTTTCCTGCCTCCCCATTTCCTGACTGCATCCTTGTGTAAGGGCCTTTGATGCCTCCACCCAAAACAAACATGAATCTTTGTAACTTTTACAATCATCTGCTTTTTGGCCACCCAGTGAGAATCTAACAGGATCCCTTGCTTGAAGGCCACCACAGAAGAGTAATAGCAGGGGAGAAGAAAAAGAAGATGAGGTCCAAATATAATCATTACATAATATTTTTCTACTGAAATATAAAGCTGCTTTAATCTAAGCAGTATGTTAAGGTCTTTATTAACTTTGAAGAATGGACAATACTCATCGGTTTAGCAGAGCAAAATCAAAACAAGCAGAATATTTTTTTCCATGTTTAGATGAGAAGTCTAAAAATGACACATCTCTCAGACAAACAGACAATGCTCTCCTGATCCTGACACCTCTCCTAAAAGGGCATTCCCTGGAGACGTACCAACCTGGGACTGACATGGCTGTTCCTAAGAATGATCAAGTCATGTCACCCAGAGGTTTTTACATATACGTCAGCGAGTGTGTATACATATATACATACATATGTATACATATTTATCACACACTCGGGGCCGGGATGTTGAAACCCCAGAAAAGCAGAACCAAACACTGAGGAACATTTGCCTAATGTTTCTGGAATCCCAGAAAAATGTCTTGAGAAGCTCCTCTCACTCCGACCACCATTTCTGGTGCAAGTGGAACACTATGCCAAGTGCCAGGTAGGAATTCAAAGCCAGAAGGATGCTTCCATCCTGTAGTTTGGGCTTTTATTTATCTCACATGGTCATGATGCACAACTTCACGTCCCGCCTTTTATCTCCCCTACATTCACATCTCTATGAGCATTTTAATTTCTAGTTTGCAAGGAAGTTTTCATCCTGAGGGCTCCTAAAGTGCAGTGTAGTTTACTGTTAAAGAAAGACCTGGATATAATCCCTGTTCAATTTCTTTTTGCTACAAAGTTATGCAACCCTAGGAAATCCTTCAAATGAAAGTGATACTTTCATGATTTTTCTCATTGAATTCCACCTGTAACTTTTAGGTATTTCAAACTCTCACACTGTCTTGGTCATTTATCAACTTTTATGTTTATTTACCATCCCACAACTGTATTTTTAAATCATTTTTAAAAGAACACTCAGAAGTACACTACCATGGTATATCGTAACAACAACAGCTTAATATTAACTGCAATTATTAATTTCAAGCAGAGATACTGAAATAATGCTCATAAAAGAAACAAGCAGAAGCACTAATCAAGACATGGATACATACCAATATTATATTGGTAGCTTTGGCTTTTCTTTAGATTCATATGAAAGCTGCAGAGCAAGAAAAACAGACCAGTATATGGAACTCTATGATCCACCTACAGCATTCCTCCCCAGCTCACAAGCTGCCAATATAATAGGAGAAAGATGTGGAAAAAATTGCCCTTTCATAAAATTAAAGGAGGATGCGTCCTGAGAGGAAACACCCCAGATCAAGGCCTTTTAAAACATTCTCCTTTTCTTACACCTTCAGGTTTGATAGCATCTCTTCACAACATGAAATCCTTTGATCTCCATCTATTTACTGCAGCACCTGCATCCTAGGGCAGGGGGGTTATTTGTTTTGTGTTTTTAGAAGAAAGGTATTACAGAGATACACATCAATCCTGTTCTCCAAAGGTCAGGAGCAAAGCAGTACTGTTACGAAAGCTCAGTTGCCTGCTTGGTTTTACTGAAACCTTGCTACTAGACCTTCACCTACCCAAGTATATGTATGTCCTTCAGATATTTAAAAGCAGCAAATGTCTGCTGTGACAGCAGATCTATGTCTCGCATCAAAAGGTTCAGTGGCAGCATGTGGCCCAAAAGAACTGCAGAAGTGCCTACACAGTCTCTTCAGGTGCAGAAAAACAAGGTTCTTGAACGGAGGAGGAGAAACAGGCTGTCAAGACTTAGCATTCCTGCAATGAAACACTAGGATACGCACATATAATATAGGTCACATCAAAAGCAGGAGAAAGTAGTGATGCGAAATAGCTGTGCAGAAATGAATGCTATAGTCAAAGAACATGTTTTGTAAATCAGGGCAATGAATATTTGATCCACAGCGACAACCCTACGCTATTTCTTTGAAGTGTGAGAAGAACAATAACGGTATTTCATGTAAGAAGGTTCTGGATGTTAAATAAGCCAAAGGTAGCAAATTCCACATAGGAAGCCTGGAGCAATGCTCTGACTCAAGTAGCTGCCAACATCAGGATCCAGACTTTGAGTCCACTGGCAGCAGGAAAACGTGCACGTGCAAAATAAATCCAGAAACACTCGGACATACTAAGCTCAAAACATCATCTAGAGGAACTGTTCTCTGCGGGGTCCAACTAGGCTTGCAACAGGGTACAAGGCAAACTGGGACAATATTTCATATCCTCAGGTACCATCACTACAGACTGTGTGACAGAACTTCCAATGATTAACAATAATATATCAAGAATTATTAGGAAAATAAATAAGGCTTGTATACAATTTGAGCACAAGCGTTTCTTGAAATGTGTTTCAGGACATTCAGTATTTTTGGAAAATTAATATATTATTGTAAACCCTGAATATTGTAACATATATTAAGTCCCTCACCGTATGAGCAGACACGGTACTAGAACACTGTCAGCTTTTTCTACCCCCCCTACACTGTCTACCACTGCCATTCGCATGGAACCAGGCATCTCACTCTCACTTTAAGACAGTGCTGCTCACAGCTCCCTAGTTAGCATATGGAAAGAGGAAAGCTTTCCTAAAGGAAACATCTTGAATACATGTTAACTGCTGGGAATTTAAAACAAATACCCAACAGAATTACCGGTTTATTAAAAACAGAAAAACAGAGAATGTGCACACAAGCAAGGAAAGAAGGGGCTCAACTTGTCCATTTCTCACTAAATCCTTTCTTTTTTTTAATTCTGTATAAAGAATGAGAGATTCAGCCTGACCCACTTTGCTGCTGCCTCATCTTCCCTCCATCATGTGAATAGTTCAAGTGAAAATAATCCCTCTTCACTGGCTACATATTCTCTGTAAAGCAACACATCAGCTGAACGATGCACATCATCTCAATGAAGATCTTTAACAGTCATCTTTCAAACTGGATCTTTTTTCTGCTGCTGACTTACAAGGTGCTATATACCAGTTGCATGATGCAGGGAAAATTATCATAGCACCATTAAGGCAGTCCTTATGTGAGGTTTTGGCTATTGAAAGGCATTCCTTCCCTTAGCAGTAACTGGAATGTAAAAGCAATCCTCCTCCTCTGAAAATTTTTCTTTTATTAGGATATTTGTTTCAAATTCATCTAAAATGACTAGATCGACCAACAAATCTAAAATAACTAAACTACCATTTACAAATACAATCTGGCTGTGGTCAAACATTTGGTATTTTTATTTGCAGAAGATCAAAAGGCCAGTCAGAGTAAAGCACATTTTCAAAGGCCTTTGGTGCAAGCCCAATTTATTAAAACTCATCACTGAAAACATTAATATATTCCTTTCTGTGAGGTCCAGTTCTGCATTCCCCATAGAAAGTCCATCAACCTTCTAAATAAGCAACCCATATAGGCTTGCTTCCAGCTGCTTATAAGCAGATGATACTGAAAATACTTCAAACCTGGAGGCTGGAACCAGCTGCTGCCTTTAAAAACCACATTTGTTTCATCCCAACATCCTTTCAATCTGATAAAAATAAATATTCTCACAATTCGAAAAAGTCTTCTCCTTTCCTGAGTCACAGAAAAAGAATTAACCTTTCATTTGCAGGAAAGCATTCTGCAGCCTTAGAGACTAAGACAGTAATAAGAAAAATTCAAAGCACAACAACAAAATTAACACAGATTAAATGTGCAGCTCAAAAAAATAAGAGAAAACAATTGGCATGAAATACCAAAGGGTATTTCAGAAAATCTCATTGAAATCGGAGTTGGTGAGGACTTGTCTTGAAAGTATTGAACTCGTATTGATAAAAGAAGGAAAAAACACTACCCACCAAAACCACTGCCATGCTTCAGATTTACAAAACAGTAAACTTCTTTGTAAGGTAAATTCATCCATCTTCTCTATCCCCATGTAAAATTTTGAAAGAGACCATATACGGAACATTGCATGTATTTTGACCACCATACGTGTCACTTGGAGGGCGGGAATACATATAAATCATCATTTATTAAGAGAAAAAGCACACAGGAAAAGAAGCGACAATGGCTCCTCCTGAAAATGGTACCGGGGACCAATTCTCCACAGCCTTGATACCCTTGGAAATTCTCCCTTCCACTCACAGATAAGTAGCAGGACTGTAGCAGCCAGCACTTGCCTACTTGGAAGAAAATTTTTAAAAAGAAAAAAAAAAAAAAGAAGAAAAAAAAGCAGCATTCAGTGTGGTTTTAGCTGCTTTTCGCATGATTTGATCTCTGGCAAGAAGCCTAACAGCAGCTGCCACAGTGTGTCAGCTCCCCAAAGACCTGAAGTGATCTATGGGATCGTGGTTTGGGAATCTTCAGACCAGGTCACTGGGAAAAGCCATTAATAACAGAGCTAGGAACCCCAGTCAGCGATGGCACACAGCTTTAAGCAAAAACAGCCTTTCTAATTAAAGCTACGTTTGCGCTCCAGTTAAACGCTGACATCGAGTGAGTCTCACACACGAGGATCCTAAAGAAAAACAGGCCCTAAACACTGATTTTTTTAATTTATTGATTTGTTTTAATTTAAATGCAGCATGACTCAGTTTTGGGCAGGTCCCTGACAGCAATTCCTCAGTGGCAGCCAGGTCAGGGCCCAGGGCTGAGAAGCGAGGACGGTCCCACCGCGGGGGCAGCCGGCACCTCTCCTTCCCACATCGAGTCCCCCGGCCCGTGAGAACAGCTCGGGCTGGCCTGGTTTTATACGAGCTCCTGCTCAAATTGGCATGAAATCACCCCTGAAAAGGCTGCTCGGCACTGGGGGAGCCTCAGCCGCCTCTTCCCCCATCCCCCAGGCCGACGCCTCTGCCCTCTCTATATTCTCCAGCGCACAGAGCCGCGCTGCAAGGATGAAGCCTTCTAGATTAATAATGAGAGCAGGGCAACGATCTCCCTGGACTGAATCCATTTTATGCGAACTATGAGAACTTGGATTTCTTTCCGCGACGGCAAGAAACGAGAACACAAGGAGCAAGAGGAGGTTTTCCACAGAGGCGTTTACATCTCCAAGGAAAGCAGAGGGAGAAGATGCACAGAAGGACGTTCCTGATGCGCGTCGTGGGCCAAGTTTCTAAACTCTCTTCAACCTTTTCGCATTTCCAACCGCGTGCACTTCAGAGCGTTGCTCTTAGTGATTCTCCATGCTGCTTTTATTGTGCTCTTTTAGCATCCTTCGTGCTTGGCACAGAACAAACATCTTCACCGAGGAACTGCATACTCAGGTTTAAATGATAAAGTGATAAAAAAAAAATGGACACTTAGGAAAAAGTTGGCAAGGTTTACGGTCACGGTTTTATTAACACGCCACTATTCCCCAGATTCCTGTTTCCAATGGTGTCTGTTTATTAAAGCTCAGTCCTAAAATTATTGCATTAAAATAAATATGAGATACTGGCTTTCCTGAAAAATAATGCATTTATTTAAGGCATGGATAAGCATTTTCTCCTGTGGACAGAGGGAGGTACTTGCTAACAAAGGACAAAAATAATCCCACAGCACTTCTCTCTTCCATGATACCACTTCTCTTTTCCCTCCAGCTGTGTCAGCCCAGGAGTTGGCAAGAGCATTCCCTAATTCTCAGGCAGGCTACTGACTTGGAATGCAAAAGCCTGCTGGAAAAATGTTTCGGACACCCCTATAATCCACCATACACCAGACACACGGAGGTCTAGCCTAACCTGGAGCTGTTTTTAATACCAATTCAGCCCTGCTGCAACTAGTAAGGTGAGCTGATACATACAACTTGGAGAAGGAGAGAATTTCATTGCATAATTACATCTACACGAGAGAAATTCTACCCTTTTCCCTTTATGACACTACAATATGCTGCTTCTTTCACCTTGTTTGATAAACGTTGCCCAAAAACTGATTCGCCACATCTGAGCTTTTTTTTTCCCCTATTAATGATGAGTTTATTTTTATAAACAAACCATGAGATTATTCTAGCCATTGTCTTAGTGACAAAACTGGATACAAGAGCTGACTGCCAAAAATTATTGCATGTGTCACAATTTAGTGAGAAGAATCAAATAGATAAAAATAAATGCAATGAGGACTTCAGGTGATCTTCCGAATGGTAAATCTGGAGAACCTGAGGAAATTAGTGAGGTCGTGCTCACTTTAGCTCAAACACAGAAATATCTCTTGTGAAAAATACAAATGGTGTTCACACTGCCATTCCAAGACGGGGGGAGGAAAGAAAAGAAGGAAAGAAAAATAAAGGGGGGGGGAAGACTGGAGACTTGCTCAGATGAATAAACACTTCAAACAGGATGTTGAGAGGAACTCCAGACTCTACCATCAATGGAAAGATTAACTGGGGAAGAAGACAACGTCTCAGGGGCAAGAAGCGTTGAAACCGCAAAAGGGGACAGAAGCTCAGTTTTAGGGAACCCAGCCCAGGCAGCCAAAAATGAGTTTGCCACGTGTACAACTATGACTTCTGGAATTTTACTTAGCCTGCTGCCTGGCTTGGGAGCCGGGCACAGGGGCAGCAGGACCAAGGCAGAGGGACCCCCCCTCCCCAGCAGCTCCCAGCCCAGAATAATTCAGACATATCTACAGTCTACTATTTCAACTAAAGCAATTACTCTAGATGTATTTTTCTCCCATTTGGTAAAGGAAAAGGGGAGGGAAGCCCAGTTACACTGGACTGAAGAGTCTCACACAGCGCTAAGCAGTCAAGCAGACTGGAGTGCTGTAAATGACACAGACAGACTATTTTAGAAGTGAAGAGGAAAGGTGAAAGACAGCCACTGCCTAACCATTTCTATCATCACACAACGACGCCGGCTGAGCCAGTCAAGCTGAAAGCCTCAGCAGGTCACAGGCTCAGCGTGCCAGCTGCCAGGGTATTTCTGATGCTCTCAGTGGGTTCTGGCTACTCCTCCGAACAAAATATCTGCTGCATCTTCTCCCACACATTTCCTGCCAAGCACGAGGCCACGGGGCTCAGAGAAAGTTACTCCAGATAGATTTTTCCATAAACATAAGTCGTAACTTCTCTTCTTCATAGAGTACCATAGTACAAGGGAAGCAAAAACGCACTAGTAGCCTCTTTGGAGCAATAGCTGCTTCCATTATCCTCTCTTTTATTATAGTTGCAGTACCCATAATATTTATCTCTACACTTCACTCCCTTCATAAACAAAATTTAATAGTTTGCTAGACAAATCTAGATTTAGAAACATGCTTATTTCATCCTCCACCTATCCATCCATCCATCTAAAGAAAAACATTCCATCGAAAAATGTTGCTTTACCCAGCCCTCTAAATATGTACATATAAGGGGGAGGGGGTAGAGGGAGTGCTTTCTTTGGGGGGGTTTTTTTGGATGTTTTTTTGTGTGTGTGTGTGTGTGGTTGTTTTTTTAAGGCATGTGATACCAAATCCAGCAGCAAGATGAGAAGCTTGAAGATGGAAGGGTCTCTTTTTTTCCCCTTCGTTTGAGTTTTAAATGTTTTTCTTAATAACACATAACTAATAGAAATTAGAATTACTCAAACTTAATTTTAAACAGTTTTGATTCTGTTCTTGAGGATCAAAGGTGGGAACAGTTCCTTGTTACTAACCAAGCTATTCCTGTAATCCTTATCCAGTAATACGCAACACAGAGCACAATACAAATCAGACTGCGAGCTGGCAGAAGGTAACATGGTGTATCCCTTATTGCCAAAAAAAAAAAGGGGGGGGAGGGGGGGAAGAGGAAAAAAAAGGGAGGTTTTTTGGTACTTTAGTCAAGTCAACAGGCTCCAAAGTAGAGACACATCTGCACATTCACTATGTGTGGCTACTCAGACTTTTCAAGGATTAAGATGGAGCTGTAGGTAAACTTCAAGACCTAAGGAAAGAGGAGAAATGTAATATTCTGATTCCAAACAATAAAACATCTCCTTTCTTTATTGTGTTTGAGTGCTTCGATGTGAATACAAAATTGAAATGGAAGTCCAGTGTTGTTATGGGTGTAAGCCAACTTTCCAGGTCTGTGACCTCCGACCAAACCGCATCTCGTTTTATTAATTCCAGCTTGGAATTGATATTCTCACATTTTCCTGGAATAGTAGCTTGTTAATCGGTTAATTAACAACATCTTGAAAGACATTCAGCTACAAACTTCCTTTTTTCAGAGTCTAAGAGCATACCTGCCATGACAAAGGAGCACGTATAAAAACTACTGGAGAAGCACACCCACCTATCCACTGAATCAGCATGACTGGTGCTCCCAGAAACTCAGAGCATCAGAACACACTCCACACCCTCCAGGAAATGGGCTTTGCAACAGGCCACAAAGGTCAATAGATTTATGCTCTCCCCAAGCCTAAGAAATGAGTAAATTCAAGAACATGACACTCACAGCAAAACCATGCTGAAATGGGCTCTCGGACACCGAAATCAAACATAACCAACTTGTAGTAAGAGAGGCGGAGAAAAGAGAGAACGATTTTAGAATCTACTTTGAATGGCACTCAGAGGTAGACAGGCAAAAAGAAAAAAACCCAAATAAACGTAAAAAACACACAAACACAAAAAAAAACACACACAAAAAAACCTACCAACCACATACACTTGTAAATAATCAGCACATTTTACAGTAGCATCAGCTCCTGGGGAAATAATCATGGTAAGTAACCCCAGAGAGAGTGCATTACGGCAATGTCAAATGGCTGGAGCTGACAACGGCACCAAGGCTCATAAAGAAGCAAAAATCATCTCAGCCTCTTCACCAAGGAAGGACTAGAAAACCCACAGTGATAGGCACTGTGATCCTGAAGTGCTTCACAGCACAATGCTCCAAGCAGTGCACCTGCAGATGGAAGATTCTGTGGGGTGGGAGGAGGAGATGCACAACAATCAGAAGAAATAGGAAGGAAGTTGCCATTTCTCTGCCTGATTTCCTATGAGGCAGTCAGCATCATCTTCATCTTAACCAAATGAACTTCAGCTACTCAATTCTGACAAGCTCCAGCCTTGCCCAGGCTGCAAGAAGGACCAAACAGCTGCAAAATCAGCTGTTCTAGGGCTAAGAAAAATAGGGCAAGTGGCACGGAGTCTCACGCAGCCTTGGCTCTCTGAGTACTACCAGCAAATCGCAAAGATGGTTTTATCATCTGGACTTTTGTACCTCAGAAATTGCCTGCTTCCCTAAACAGTCAAATTTCGGGTCAGGAACAGTGATAACTGTGGGAGAGCTTGCCAACAGATGAGCACAACCGTGGAGGTGGCATTGGAGCAGACTTTTCCACACAGGGCACCAGTTCTGGACCAATATTCCAAGCTTGGTGCATGTATTTGTTAATCTCTCAACTGCAAAGTTGACATCAGTTTCTATGTATTTCGCTGGAAACCTGAGGGAAAGTTAATCATTTAGTGTTGTTTCCTTCTACAATTACTGATCTGGACATCCAGAATGAGTTAAGTGTTTTCTTTTTGTTTTCTCATCTTGTACCTCCTCAAAAGGCTCACTAGCTTTTAGTTACACAACTTACCTAGAAAAGAGATTTGGAGAAGAAAAAAAAAAAAGAATGCTTTGTAAAAGGAGTCCTACAGAAATATGGATGGAAGAACTAACAGAGAAAATCTTCTCCAGAAATTTTTAAACAATGATTTTGAGTCAGTTGAATACAACCCAGGTTTTTTTCTACTGTGATGAGCAACGTCCATCTGAGTTGTGTTCTGCTCTCACCGTAACTTTTTTTCTGATTTTTAGTTTTGGTGATAATGTTACTCTCAAAGTCTGTGTGTGAGACCCGTACCAGTCCATTAGTAGTAGGATTTAGTCATGAAACCTGTATAAAATCCAACAGAGAAGTAGATTAAAAATTTCCAAAGACTCAAGGCTATGCATTTAAATTACTGAACTAGAATTAAGAGAGATGATGATGAACAGTCACATCTAAATAATCCTCAGATATTCCAGCCACTCTAGCAAATATTTGCTGTTTCTATAAATCTCCTCTCAGCACCTGTCAAGAGTACAGCCAGCAACACGGGGAAATAAATACATTCAGCAGACACAGATTTCCAATAAATCCAGTGAATTTGGGAGCTCGCTAATTCCCCTCTCCAAGCAAGAGGGGAAGAAAAAAAAAAATAACTAAAAACCTTAATCTCCCATGTGCTGATACAGCACTTCACAGCTCCAAATCTCACTGAATTTCCCCCAGCTGCCAGCCCTGAGCTCAATGGGGAGCACAGCAGGGGAGAGAGTCTCATGGAGCGGGAACACACAGCGCTGAGGCTGAAGGATAACGTTGAAAGACAACGGGCACGCCAGAGTGGGAAGAGGAAAAGGATGAAACGCATCAAATTAGAGCAGCCACGCATCTTTTGAGGAATCCAGCTCTTTTGGTTTTCCCCTCCTACCTATCCTTCTAACATCTTTCCCTGGGCTGCATCCTTCACGGTTTGTTTTTTTTTTCCCATCTCCATTATTTATTTACTTATTCTGCTGGTATTTTAGGCTCTACAAAACCCATGCTGTTGAAAGATAATATATTTCTTCATCTGAGCCCAGCAGTGTCAAAACTCACACAGGAGACCTGAACTGCTATTTTAGAGCGAGCCATATTCAACAAAAATCATTAAAAGGAGACACAGATAAAGCCCTTTTGGTGTTTACAACCATGTTACATTAATGCTACTGCGTCTCCTGCACTTCTAAAGCCTGAAACCATTTGTGCCTACAAGCTGCTATATTGACACAGAGCCAGTGAGCCTGACAGGGCTGAGAACCCTGGGAGAAAAAAATAAGGAAAAAAAAATTAATATATATATATAATAAAAAAAACAAAAAACACACCAACACCACATAAATAAGCAAGTCTTCGTGCAACAAACAAACATGAAGGATGTAGATTTATCTGCTTTTCCTTAACCCCATGAAGAAAGAACAATATTTTCTTGGTTGGATTGGACATGCTGCTTTCTCCCTTTGATCTGAACTCCGTATCTCTGTGGCACAGAGCACAGGCATTGACCAGAGCCTGCTGCAAAAATCAGTGGGGAATAGTGGCACTGTAGAGTAGCACCTAAAGTTGCCTATCCCAGTTATTTCAGAAGTGGGAAAGGGGATGATCAAATTAACATGGCCTGAAAATGTCCAGTCATTGCTGCAGCCATTTGCCTATAAAGCAAAGGGATTGCAGGATGGGCAAGCGTTGGTCCATCGCCACTTGCATCCTTTGCACCGTGTTTCCTCATTTAGCAGCCGTTGTGTCTGTCCAGCATCCCTGTTGAGCTGAGCTCACACTCATAAAAACCCCACAGCATTTCAAAAGTAAAGAGGGCTTAGCTGTTGGTTATTCACCTCTGGGACTCAAAAGCCTACAGTCAAATTCTCTCACCTATTTACACGTCTTCTTGAATGCTTTGTGCAGGCTTCTTAAGCCAAGGCACTGGAAAAACCACTTTGAAAATCCCCAAAGCTCCTGCACCTTGAGCAGAGCTCCGGCAGAATTTGAAGGCCCAAGACGTGTGTCTCTTACCTCCCACCCAGCACTCACCAGGTCTGGAAGCCCACGGGCTTCCACCAGTAGCTTCCACTCAACCCAGAGCAGACGGCAGGACTGACCTCAAGCATGCCCACAGACCCACTGCTGCCTGCTGCTGGGAGGACAAAAGCCCCTTCCCTTTTTCCTCCTCCCCCCAAACTGGGGGTCCCAGCCTCCTGCTCTGCCCCTTGGCCTCCACACCCCAGGCTCTCCCTGCTCTCACAGAAATATCTCAGAGCAGGACTTTTTGATACAACACCGTTTTACAGCATAGCACCCAGGATTAACTCAGCCAGAGAAACACACTCTGGTTTATCAGGTCAGCACAGGAGGAAAACAACACGGTTTCCACTATCAAACTGCTTATGGATTTTAAACAAGTGATGGTTAAACGTAAAGAAAAAAAATATAGAAACTAACCCAAGGGAAGGAACAAAGCCCTTGAGGCAAGTACATCTTCATCGCATGTCTGGGCTGAATGTAAAACTGGCACCCTTGCTGTTTTACATCCACTTCAGAATCAGCCACCGTGATGGCCAACCCACGTTTGGTAGGAAACAAGTCTCACATGAAAGCCTCACATTATTTTGGGCCACAGGAAGTTTAAAAAAGTTAAAGATGAAGTCATGCTTTAGCTTGATATTACTCAGTGTGTTACTTGTTCCACCCGGTTGCCCTTAAGACAGCAAAGGTTAGGAGTCAGTGAACAATAGCATCCTGTTCTCAATTTATTTATATTTTTTAAAATTTTTTTAAAGAAAATATATAAACATTTTTCATGTGTGTATGTGCGCATCTGTAAAACACTTCAACGCTTCAGGTTTTTCATTGACTTTTTTGTTGTGTGAAGCAGTAAGAGTACAATCACTTTGATCCCACAATTTTATTATGATGATAAAGCACTGCACCCCCTCCAAAAAAAAATAATAGCAAAAAATCATCACAAAACCAAGACCAAAACAGCTTCCAACTCTGGTTGAGACAAGTGCATATATATTAATTACAACTCCCTAGACTGAAAGCATTCCAATGTGAATTTGGCAACGGCTCTCCCAGCACACTTCGTTCCTAAGCTTTGACAGGCCAAGTTCTGTAGGTGAGAGATTAGTTGAAATTCTACTCTCCTAATGTTCCTTCCAGCTGACAACATGGCTAGGTGAATGAATTCTCTCTCACGTTTATCGGATGTACTTCACTTTTAAAGCAGGAAGATATTGGGAAATAAATCAATAGGAGCATCAGCTGGCTTCCTCAGGGCATTCCCAGCTGCTCTCCAGAACTTCCCATGGAGATGGCAGAAGCGTGTCATGTACACTTGGTAATACATGGCAGAGAGAACACAAACTCAAAGCCAACCTCCTTCCACCTGCTTATGCTAAACACAGGACAAACAAAACAAGACCTCAAGCAGAAGTATCACGGCTAGAAATATTTTCACTCTTCTTAAGGCGGCCAAGAAATCTCTTATTCTAGGTATACACATTTCTACAGACCATATCTCACTAGTAATGACCTTTTTTGCTAATATTACTAATAGGCTATCACAAAAATTTAGTAAACCATATAAATATTAAGATTTCTATACCATTAATTTACTGTTATTACAACTGCTGGACAGAATAGTTGAAGTCCCATGTTAATATTTCAAAATATTAGTGTTTACAAAAAACTCTTGCCAGAGAGCATCCCCTAGTCCCAGATACACAGCTGAACTGAGAAAAAAAAAAAATGGATAGATTTACTAAACAGAACTGAGAATAGTTTCCTGTGCCATTCTCACTGCAAAAACCTCCTCCCTTCGTGTACCTCTGTCAGAATTATGCCACTTTTAGGAAAATATTGAAATTAATATTCAACCATCATTTAAACAGAACCTGTCAGGACAGCACCCACTGCATCCCTAGATAGTAAATGATACAAATTCTAAGCTGGGGGTCAACATTGGGTCTTCAATACGAAAATAGGTAGCACTGCAAGAAGGGAGGAAGGCCTCATAAAACATACCCTAAGTGACAACTGAATAAAAAGCAGGGGGGGGATGTCCATCAGAAAGGGGACAAAAGCAATTTTAAAAATACAAACCTGCTGCTGTAGAGCTCTTCTTAGCATATGTCATCTATCAAAACCAATTTAGTGCAACAGGGAATAATCAACCTGCTCTACCTGTAGCATCCCATGGATAAATTGTGCTACAGACTATAAAATACTTAAAAAAAAAAAAAAAAAATCACTAAAGGTAAGCGTTACTACACCGAATTCAACACTCTACTAAATTTCAGTGGGGGAGGAGGTCTGTCCCCCTGTGAGGCAGTCTCATTCCTTTCCTACTGCATTCTCATACAAAAATAACAGCTGAAGTGGATTTTTTTTTTGGTCTTCCATAGGGATTTCAGTGCATTGCCTATAGCCACTCAGCATCACAGACTCAGCAAACTACAGCAAAGAAACACTGCCACTGAATTTTACTTAAGAATACTTGGGTTTTTTCCAAAGCACTAAGCTATTCTAGAGGTTATGCCTTTTCCCTCCTTCCACTTGTCTTTGGATTCTTCAGAGTAAAGCATATTTCAAGCCTCAGTAACAATAATGCTTTTGACCACGGTTGGGTTTTTTTGCTATTAGTCTCTATTAACTCTAGAAAAATTGTTGAAGGTTCCTTTTCTTTTCTGAAGCAGCTTTGAATGCAGCACAGCTCTCCAAGAAGATAAGCTGCTTTATTTCACTTTTCAGTCACCAAAAAGGACCAGAAAAAAAGCTGACAGGACATATCTGGGTAAGTTATGGGTACTCCCACCACACAGCACTTGGAAACACAGCAGAATCAGACCAGGGAAACACTCATCGTGACTTGATTTAATAGCATTAAACCACTCCTTGCAAAAAGGGAGGGAGAGGAGAGACAGCTCAGTACAGGAAGCTGCATCATCTTACCCCAGTCAACACAGGGATCTAAACACTGCACATTAATATGCAAGGAGACTCCGTTTATTATATAATTTGTCCCTTGGCCTTAAGGGTTCAAAGCTTTGCTTAAAAATAAACGCAGAGCAATGACTCCTGGTGAACTTTCCCTCCTGTGTAGCCAGTTGATTTCCTCCTCCTGGTGAAAGTCTGCTGAATGCCTGTGTGCCACACATCCTGCTTCAGGCTATCACTGATAGGAAAACTGTAGTTCCTTTCTTCCTATTAGAGTTAAAAACCAGGAAATACATCCGTTATGAATTATTTTCTTGTGTGTGGTTTGGTTTTTTTTAAGAGTAAAACAACTGTTAAAGACATTGGCAGTGCACCGGAAGAAAATTCCCAAGACTATAATCACAGACGAGGAACAGAAACGTTTTTAAAATACAGTAACAGATACAATGCCTCCACATTTATCAGGAAACAGTGCTCCAAGTAACGCCGCAAACAAGTGAACAGCATTCAAAAAAATAAATTATTCAGTACGTGGAGAAAGGGGGCACCAGGAAAATGCACTGAAAATGCACTTCCAATTACGTTTTTTGTTGCACGCTGCATGCAGGCAAGAATAGATGGGAGTCCCAAGGGAGACTTGACCCCATTCTTCCTCTGCCATCCTTCTCTCGGGGACGGGCAGAGTTCCTCATTATCACAAGATCCTACAAAAGGTCTTTAAAGGTCTTGCAGTTTAAAAATAGCTTTTTAAAACTATCTTGAAGACAGAGCGCCTTAGCTATAGCCTGGTATGTGCAACTTCATAGCTACTCACATGAAAAAAAAAAAAAATAGCAGCAGTTCTTCACAAGCCCATTGAGAAAAACCGGAACAATTTGGAATCTCGGGCCTGCAGGCTCAGCGCAGGAAGCTTGGCAGGAGAAGGCAGAGCTGTGATTCACCCTTAAGCTTCTCACACCCCGATACGGAGCCTCTCCCTGGAAAGGGTCCCGAAGCATTTTGCAAGCAAACTATCACTACAAACCCCATTCATCACTGATACGTAGCCCTTTGCAGCAAGAGTTGGAAACCTCTCAAGAACACGGGGGAACAGCTCAGAGAAGTTCAGGACAAGTGAGATAACTACTGCATCACTCTCAAGAAATGTCTTGGCTAAGCTGCATTCAGCCATGTCACTCTTGCTGCAGATGTCAAACACCTTCAAGTCACCCATAATAACCCCATCCAGAGACTCAAATTGTTCAAAGACTTTGTCTGCTTCCTCCTCATCATTAGATGACCTACAAGAAACTCCCATTATGATGTCCCCTTTACTCCCCTCTCCCAGATCATGACCCACCAGTACTCTACTTGCCTGCCATCTCTCCCACAAAAGAGCTCCATACATTCAAACTGCTCCTTCACTTAGAGGAAAACTCCTGCAATCCTCCTCACCTTGCCTTCCTATCTGTCCTGAAGAACCTGCACCTGACCAGCACAGCAGCGCAGTCCTGCTCGCGTTCCACCACGCTGCAGTTACTCCAGCAGAGTCACAGCCATTACCACAGACAAGGCACTAGCTCCTGCTTCCTTCCCAGGCTGCACGTGCTCCTCTATGCACACTGAAAGTGATAGTTTCCTTTCTTACACTCTCCTTACGGGGCTGACCAGCTTGTTGGACAGTCTGATTTTGCCCCGTGTTGTCAGGTGGGAATACAGTATTAATTGACCACAAGAGCCCTGTTGTCCTACAGACAAGGCAACGAATACTGCCTGCCCCAAGGAGCTGTCAAAACAGGGCAAGGAAGGGGAGAAGCACGATCCCCTCTGCTCCGTAAGGGAGCACAGAAGCATGGGAGATTGGGACAAACAGGGAGTTTATAGCAGTGAAACCAGATCTCCCACACCAGCCTGGTGCCTTAACCACAGAAGTCCTCCTGACATAACTGTCTGGCAACTTGAGACCACACACGGTGCTTTTGAGATGGCCGAGCAACATTTACAATCCCACTTTCTAAATGAGCTTTGCTCTACCTGCTTTTGGCCCCTCTGGTCACCCCCTTTAACGTTCAGCCCATATCTGCCTGTGGTCTTTGGTGACAAAGAAGTGGCAGAGTGGCCACGGTGCACTTGATAGACTTCAGGGCTCCAGCTTCTGTCCTGCAAAGCACCCAATCCAGGGGACGCTCCTACCAATCAAGGCAGGGTGAGAGGTGTTCTGGTGTGGGACACCCGCAGCACTTACAGAAGATGAGCTACCAACCTCCAGGGGTGGTGACTCCACCATTGCCCTGGGCAGCCTGTTCCAGGGCTTTACAACCCCTTTGGTGAAGAAATTTTTCCTAATATCCACCCTAAACCTCCCCTGGGGCAACTTGAGGCCATTTTCTCTCATCCTATTGCTTGTTACTTAGGAGAAAAGACTGAGCCCCACCTCACTACAACCTCCTTTCAGGTAGGTGTAGGGAGCAAGGTGGTCTCCCCTGAGCCTCCTTTTCTCCAGGCTCAACCCCAGTTCCCTTAGCTGTTCTCCTAAGACTTGTTCTCTAGACCCTTCACCAGGTTTGTTGCCCTTTGTTGGACATGTGCCTGCACCCAACATCCTTCTTGGAATGAGGGGCCCAAAACTGAATGCAGTATTCAAGCTTCAGCCTCACCAGTGCTGAGTACAGGGGGACAACCATGTCCTTAGTCCTGCTGGCCACACTGCTTCTGATACAGGCCAGGATGTTGTTGACCTTCTTGGCTACCTGGGCAGACCGCTGGCTCCTAACCAACACCCCCAAGTCCTTTTCTTTCCAGTCACCCCTCCCCAAGTCCGTAGTGTTGCAGGGAGCTATTATGACCCAGTGCAGGAGCTGGCACTTGGCCGTGTTGAACCTCATCCCATTGGCCTCAGTCCATCGATCCAGCCTGTCCAGATCCCTCTGTAGATCCTCCTACCCTCAAGCAGATCAACACGCCCGCCTGACTTGGTGTCATCTGCCAACTGACTGAGGGTGCCCTCGGTCCCCTCGTCCAGATCCTTGATAAAGATGTTAAAGAGAACAAGCCACAACGCCTGTCTAAAACTCTAAAAGCCTCAAGCTAATGAAACGTTGTCTTTCTTAGCTGGTCTGTGTTTACACCAGAAACATTAACACACATAAGCTGATTCCAGGACTGCGATTAAATTTGATCAGCAGGGCCATATCCATAACTTTTTATTTTAAGGAAAAAGAAAAAAAAAAAATTCAGGCTTCCTGCTACTATAAAGGATGACAAAGATTTTTATCAAGTTTTAAGAGTTCCTGAGAAAGTGTCGCTTGCAGAGCACTGTGGCTGACACTTCCAAATCTCTGTCAGTTAGAAATAAGGGCCTCTGGTGCTTTAATTTACATGACAGCTTGGAGATACAGCTACATCAACCGATCCATGCTTTTTGTTCCATGAATTTTTCACTTCCCTGGTCTTGAGCACTCACTCATTCCCACCCCAATTAGCTACATCAAATGGAGACCAAAAAACCAAGCCACATTCACACACCACAGCCTCCTACAAGCTACTATGGGAAAGACTAAGGATCACAGAACAGCTGTCAACCATCCCACACAGCAGAATGAATTGGGTGGAGAGAAAAAGAAAAGGGAAGGAAAAAGAGAGAGAAAAAGGAAAAGAGGAGGGAAAAAAAAAAAGAGAGAAAAAGGAAACAGAGAAGATGAAGTTGAAGGGTTAAATTAATGTTTGCTAAGCAGGTGCTGATGAAGGTAAGAGGTGTTTCCAGAGACTCAGCATCCCAGAATGGGAGGAAAAAAAATAAAAAAAAAAAAAGAGGAAGAGAGAAATTATTTTTTTTAAGACAGAAAAAAGAAAAAAAAATTTGAAGGAAAAAACCACACAAAAAAATAAAAGGAAATAAACCATACACCCAAGCTATCAAACACCACCAGCTGCTGCTTTGCCAAGGAAGGGCAGAGGGAAGGAGGAGTCCTGATAGTCTACTCCACCTTCAGATTTCTGGATGCTGTTGTACAGCTGCTGGCTGTCACATCTGGGAGCAATATACTGACACCCACTCAGCTCGATCGTCCCTTGTTAGCGAGCACACCCAACCCATCACACCAGCATCAATATAACAGGAGATCTGTGTCCATGTGGAAAGAAGCTGGCACAAGAGCAGTCACACTGATAAGAACAGAGGAAACATTTGGAGAACCAAGCCCAAAAAATCAACCTCCCTCCTCTCTGAGCCACATGTATGGCATACATCACATCAGTATGAAACCTTGAACCTTATTTGATTAGGGATCCTGGCAACACTAATGATGTCCTGGCAACAATGATAAGTTTCTCCTGTCTCCAGCTTGCCCGGAAATGAGGAGTCACTGGGGTTGCTATTGTGTGGGACACAGTGAAAGCAGCAGAAGCTCCAGCTTACACACGAATACTCACCTAGTAGGAAGCCCCTCAAAAAGCATGTCAGTAAATGCCACATGCCACTGGCTCCCAGACTAGCTCAAGAATTCAGTCTTAGCCTTCAGGGATTTCCAGAGGCTTGTCTCAAAGTACATCAAAAATCTCCCTCCATTTCACATAAGTACTCCTGGGAAAATGCAGCTATCACCACTGAAGGCAACAATAGCCAACAAATGAGTACTTCATGCTCTCCACAGCAACACTGAAAAAGAGAAACAAAATCAGGACTGGAAAACACAAGCTTTGCAATGGACTGTCCTTGGAGCCTCTTGTCTACTGTATTTCATTTTCAGATCACAGAATGTTCGAGACTGGAGGGGACCTCAAAAGATCATGTAGTCCAACCCCCCTGCCAGAGCAGGGTCACCTAGAGCAGGTCACACAGGAACAGATCCAGGTGGGTTTGGAAAGTCTCCAGAGAAGGAGACTCCACAACCTCCCTGGGCAGCCTGGGCCAGTTCTGTCACCCTCACTGTGAAAAAGTTTCTCCTTATGTTTCCATGGAACCTCTTATGGTCCAGCTTGTGCCCACTGCCCCTTGTCCTGTCATTGGACATCCCTGAGCAGAGCCTGGCTCCATCCTCCTGACACTCACCCTTTACACATTTATAAACATGAATGAGGTCACACCTCAGCCTCCTCTTCTCCAGGCTAAAGAGCCCCAGCTCCCTCAGCCTTTGCTCAGCACAGAGATGTTCCACTCCATCATCTTTGTGGCTCTTCCCCGACCCTGGGAAGACATTACCCTTCTGTATAAAAACACACACATGCAATTGCCTTGACTGGGCATAGACAAGCCCATGTCTTACAGCTCAATATATTCTCAAAGTCGTGAGGAAAAGTGCTCACAAACACTTATCACTTGCATTTCTAGTTTTTCTAGAAATAAAAGCAAATGTATCTAGCTCTATTTTATTTTAGTATTTCTACAGGATTTTATTTTATCAAGACAACTAATGGCAGAAAGGAGGAAGTTTTCTGCCTCTGTCAAGTTCTAATAACCACCAATAAAATTACTTAAAACATGAGCATGCGTTAATCAAAATTAAGCGCCATATGCTTCATTTCTCATTATTAAGAAATTAATTGCTCTCAGAAGATAGACTATCAACTTTAAATCCATACAGTAATTTTTTCATCCTCTTAACACTCTGCCAGGAAAGACTTACAGAAGCCAACTGAGGAAACACCAACAGATTCTACAGGCAATTTTGTATTTGACTGTCATATTTATACACACTACACATACCATTATTTTGTTGCTGCAGCTTAATAAAGAAAAGCTATCCCCTATTCCCATGCAGGCTGTGTAACCAACGTATATTATCACCTTCATCCATTAACTGAATTGTCCAAGTTATCCTTACAGCCTCAGATAAAATTCGTTCTGATAGACACTCAGATATTCCATGGGAAAGGAAGTAAATGTTACTCAATATTTTGTTAGCAGCAACTTTTTCGATAACTGTCTACACAGATCATTTGCCAGGAACTAGAAAACCATTAAAAATGCATGTTTTTCCTTCCAGATCTATACAAATACCAGATGACTCTTAGAGGTATTCAGATTTTTTAAGAGGAGGGCTGCCTGCCTAAATTGCTTTTTAGACCCAACAACAATGAATATCCATTAGAAGATTAAACTAACTTGGAATAAGCAGAGTATTTCTTAAATACCTTTACAGAACACGGCAATCTTTAAATCTCCCAAGGACTACTCAGAAGCTTAGTGCACAAGGAAAATGACTGTCTATTGATGACGTAGGTAGTATCAGAAAACACAGTTTCTTTTTAACTTCAGAATGCTAAGACTTTCAACTGATGTTTAATTAAATAGACAAAATACTGTTATTTACAGTTTATAGAGAGCACATGGAAAATAAGTTAGAAAGCAAACACATTTGGTCAACTTATCCACAGCCTGTAAAAATCAAGTATTCGCTCATTAGCTACTGGAAATGCTAATTACCTTGTTCCCTGACAACACACTGGCATTGTGTTTCAGTGTGTCAGAGATGAAATGTTTGCAGTCTTCCAGACACAAACGAAACTAAGGTCATTAACTTCTGACTAGCGCAAGGTACTGATTTACTACAGTTTCTGGTTAACGTCTACCAAAGATCCCTCCCACCAGAAGCCAGTGCAGTTATGTATCGAAGTGTTGATGAGACTTCCAGAAGGAAGCTCTCTGCAGGTCTAGCTCAGAATGGAGGCTTTGGATACAAAGAGCTGTTTGCCTCCAAGCGCAGAAACGTGAGGTGGTGATAAAACCTCTGTTAAAGCAGAAAAGAATACGACTGCTTGTTTTCTGCTTAATGAAAGAAGATAAATAAGAATTATGCTCCTGAGTAACGTTTTGTCACAAAGCCAAGGCAAAGGCAGCAAGGCCAATGCTGCATCTCAGCAGGCTCATTCCCTCTCTTCTAAGAGTAGATAGCTGCACTCGGCAGCTGAAGTACTTACTTTAGTTTCACTCAAGTTAATATATCAGCAGGATTACATCATGAGATAAGCAGTCATAATAATGTGTTTTTTTTTTTTCCCCCTCCCACAGCTATAATTGTCCTCAAATTTTAACAGGTCACACTGAAAATGATTCGAGGTTTGCAAAGGCAGCCTAACAAACAAATTCAAATTTACATGAGAACATGTCAAAAATCAGACAGTGACAGAACAAACAAGCACCAGGATAAAGCATTCAGTAACCATGAAGACCTTCAATAAACAGCACCCTACACCTCACTCAGTGTGATGCAGACACTACTTAGTTGTGCTCATGACTGAAAGCCCTTAAGTGTGAATATTTTCCTAAGAGACATTTTAACTACTCCAGAGACCTATAAACCTGTTGTATTTGGAGCTGTTAAAGGGAAATCTCTCAATTCTGGGCTCAAATACCAGTCTCACCACACAGTACATTCAGCTCCCGAGTGGTACAAGCTTGGGTGCTGTTTTTGGTGTGCCTGGCCACTGACCACCTTCCCTCAAGCTGTTTGACAACGGAATAAAGCACCAGCCTGGCTCTCTCACCAAAGAGCAGATTGGGCATCTGCCTGCAACAGGAAGAACCTTGAAGAAAGGAATTTACTTCTGAGAAAGCAAGGTGACCTTCCAGTTGCATGCAGCAGAGTGGGTCCTAAGGTCACCCCCAGAATAAATTTAGAATACATCTTCAGCCTGACCTTGTCCTCAAGGGTATAAAGCAAACCAACACTACTCACCAGGCCTGGCATTCGATGGATCTCGGTGGTGAAACTACAGCCACAAAAGGGCTTATCTAACACATCGGTTGGCTTGGAGAAGACTACCAAGTTAGAAAAGGATGACAGAGAGGTCTCATCTGAGAATCTTATCTTTAATGGAGTAACTAGCACAAAGGAGCCCCATAATGAATGCCAGTATCACTGAATATTACAAGAGACTGAAGAGAAACTGCAGCAACACGTTACTGTCAGGGGTTCTCCTCAAGAGAGTTTAAAAGATACCAGTCCTGCATCCATGCAACATACAGTCAGATCTTTGGAACCAGAATCTCCTAGCATTGTCCCCAGCTGCCTCTTACAAAGCTTCTACTACTTTCATGCAATGGGTTTCATGGGTGACATTGCTTCCCTCAACAGGGTTAAGCCACAATTAATGGCAGTCAACCAATCCCCTCCAAGCTATTGGGTGTAATGACCAAGGAGAGGGGTGCACTCCTTGCTTTTACTTCCAAGACACTTTGCCTGTCCAAGGGTACAGTGGGGAGCAGGGTGACTGAACAGAATTGCCTGCACCTCTGGAAGGGGAAGCATGGGCTCTCATCCCCATCTGTAAGAGCTAGAGCAAAGCCTGCCCACCAGTGACACCATCCTCATGGACAGACACACGACTCAGGAGTCTCAGACATACTTGCAGAACTGCAGACCTCCATCCCACATCTTGCTTGCCATCCAGAGATCCTGGAAGCTGTCTCTGGAGAGGACATAATTCTGTTGACTAAAACCCAGTCACATTTTCTTTGAACCAAACCATTTCTGAACAGTATAAATTCTGCTTGTCCACAGATCACAAACACTCGTATTAGTAAGCACAGAAAGGACATCACCCTAGGCTGCTTTCATACATATATATATATGGTCAGGTATGATGTACATATGGGTTCTTGTCCTCCTTAAAAGTGCTGCCATCAGTAAGGCACGTAGAGTCATGAAGCGCTAAAAAAGCCTTTTGTATTTTCAATATTACAGTTTGTGATTTTTAGCTTCTAAGTTTCACTGGTTAAAAGCTTCCATTCACTTCTAAGATTGGAGAGATGAAATAACACAGCCAGCATCAACAACCTGAATCAGCAGCAATTCTTGTTTCCAAAGAATAGGTTTTCCCTTCTGTTTTCAAAGGATAATGACACAGTCACCTTTCTCAAGTAACAAAACCTCATTACATTTAAAGAGAAAAAAAACAAATCAAAAACCATTTGGCATAAATTAATCCAGAACAGAGATAAACCACACCCACAGACCAAGAGAGCTAAACTTACTGAATCCTTACTAGTGGTGTGAAGAAAATTTAATGTTAGAACAATATACTCAAGTTTCTCCCTTCAAAAAAAAAGACAAAATTACACTTGTGATATTAAAAAAGCAAAGTCATCACTATCTTCATTACAAACCACTGGTTTAAGAACTACAAAGCCTTTCCAGGCTGACCTTTGACACAAGTTCTCAATGTGAGATAGCATCTCTATCTTCGAAAGGCCAGAGGGAGTGATGGAGAATTGTTTGTCACATGAGGTTCACTTTAAAGCCTTTCTTTTACTTCCCAAAGAAAATACAAGCATTTGCATAAAATTAATGCTGGTTGTTTTTGTTATGTACTTTCATACATATGCCGAAGATAAGGGGGTTCTTGGTTATTTTGTTTTTAAGTGAGAAGTACATAATCAATGGGGAGCAGAAGAGAAGTTATTCCTAAGACACTGAACATGTAGAAGCTCTCTATTTTTCCAGTTTTACTTTGGAAGACAACAGCCCTCTGCATGATTAATCTCTATCACTGCTTTCTTGACAGTTATTGGCATTTGCCTCCCAAAGCATTAGCATAAGACAACTCTTTCCTATTGTTCTAATACAGCAAGTCCCAAACAAGGGGTCACGGCCCCCAAGTAGGGTCACGGCAGTTATGACTGAGGTCATGAGCCCAACAGACCTATACTTGTTTATAATGGTATCTGGAGTCACAAGACTAACACGCAAAGCTCGTAACTGAAAGCCTTTGAAACAGCTGATGTAAGAAAGTACCCAAAGGAAGCATTGCATGACAGTCTTACCTGATACCAAAGCAAGAGAAATGCTAACTATGCTTAAGTGGTTGTTAATAATTAATATTTGGGCTTTATCCGCATTACTCAAGCAGCTACGGTGTTAAATTTTAAGCTACTTGACTTAGTAATGAACTTTAAAAGTCAGAAGTAAAACACATTACTATCCACCATCGCAAAAGAGAAGCCAGCTGGCAACTGGCAAAATTCATTGAGGAGCTCCCAAAACTAGTGATTCCAAATAAAATAAACACACTGGTTATTTTAAATATTAGTACTCAAAACCAAAGGAGTATTCCAAGTGAGGCACCAATACACCTTGACAAAAATCTCCACAGAAGTTTAGAAATAGAACACTTTTCCAGGGAGTTCATCCAAGCTAGAGAAGAAATCCCAATCTATACCTCTCCTCTTACTCCCAGGCCACTCGGAAGGCCTCCTGGATACACCATCATCATCATTTCGGGCTGCCCACTAGAAGCAGAGGAGTCAAGTAACACAGTTGGTACGAAGGACTCAAGATTTGCACCATGCACATTTCAGGAGTTGTATTTCAGATCAGCTCCAAGGTCCCCGTAACAGAGAGAGGACTGGGAGGTGAAGTGGTGTGAGTACACTCTGGGTGTGAATCATCTGGCTTGGTGTTATCTGAAAGGAATCCAATTTGTGCTCTCAGGATTGCCCCACAATATGGACCAACATGGACATGATCAGCTCTGACTCTCAGTGCCCTGACTACGCTCCAAAACTGAGCTGCTGAGCCAAACTTAGACACTAACATAGTAATGACTGCAACTTCAACTGCAAAGCGCTGCATCCACTATGGATCATGATGGGATAAAGCAAAGAGACTTTAATGAGCTGAAAAAATGACACTAATTTTAGCCAAATCCAAGAAGAAAAATTAAACACTCAGTACCTCAGCTAAAATGGAATATGTCAATCCAAATCCTTTCTTCCCTCCTCCCCTCAAACACTGCTGGGAATTACTTTCTTATGTTGGAAATAACATTTCATACCAATATCCACCAGCATTTGAAAAGTATGGGTTGCTAGAAAATGGAAAGAAAAACCTATGCCTTCTGTCACACGTTGTTAAATAAAATATGTTCACACTTAGAATGTAAAGATGTTTAAAAAATAGCTGGTAAAAGCATGAGCAAACTATTGGGACCTAGTCTAATTTTCACTCTGCCTTCATTTTCCACATTTAGGAGGATCAGCCTACGCAATACTTTTTGCTTTGGGGCTTAGAAAAGATGATTTTTTTTTTTCCCTTTTTAACTAGGAAATACAGATATTATGGGCTTCCATACTTACTTTTAAGAAATCCTAAAAAGCTCTCGCTGTGCAATATACCTACAGAGAAGTTTAGCAGCCTCTTTTGGGACCTCCACAGAAATGACTGCTGATGTTCACTCAAAATTTCAAATAGACATGACAAGTTCTCCCCTGCTCTCAGAATCAGCTGAGCATCCTGACCTGATAACAGGACACTAGGGATACTTAGCAATTATTTTAGCAGGAAAGAATGTGTTTCCTTCATTAACTAGACCATGAAAAACGGAAATACTCCTTTATAGTACTGAGAAAAAAAAAATAACAGAGTAAATTGGTGTCTTTTTCAAGCTGTAAGACATGGAAAACATAAAAATAGCGGGCTATGGTAACAGCGGGATGGCCCATGCAATAGATTCACACAAGATCTATCACTCCCACGAGCCAACCACCTTTCCTTGCTGCAGGATAACTGCCCAGCTTGCCACGTGCCAGGAAGACAGGCTCATTTAGTGCGCTTCGGGAGGAAGGTTACGATGCTTTTGCTTGTGCTGTCTCTGGGGGTAGAGACCCACCGAAGGGCTGAAGGAGGGAGCCTTGTGAAGATAAGATCCTGGTTTGGCTAAAACAATAAAAGCAAGCAGCTTTAATGCAGATTTTGAAGGTTATAGTGTCCGAGTGAAGACCTTTGCCTAATAATCTGCAAAATTAATATTATAGAGTACAGCCTTAAACACAGCAATGAGTACATGCTAAATACATATTACTACTCAACTCTCCACCCAAGTTATGCTAGACATCAATCACATAGAAAGCAGGGACAGACTGGACTAGGATATAAAGAACCATAGGGAGAATACCTCGGGGGAAGTGGGGAGAAGCCTGAAGATCTAGCAGAGACAGTCAGTGGGCTGTACTCCTCTTCCTCCACCCAAGAAAGAGATGCCTTCTTGGTAAGAATTGTGCCTTCACTGTATGGCATAGCTTTTGCTAGCATTACTACATCAGCACTCCTGCAGAGACTTTCACCTCTGACTTTATCAGCTGTTGCCCGAGAATTACGAACTCCAGTTGACTTTTTGCAGCGAGCACATGTATCAACAGCAATTCCAAATCTGTGTTATCTATAAATTAAACTCTTGAACGTTGCAAAGCTGCTTCAGTCCTTAGGACTCTGAAACAGGCAAATGTCAAATTCTTACCCTTAACGTGACACTAAATTGGCGCGGTCAGCAGGACTGCGTTACGTGACAAAGGAATACAATAAAACCTCAAGATACTGGTTGGTAATACAAAAATTACCACAGCACTAGTGTATCTGAAGAGAAAGACAACCATAACTCTCATGCTCCCAATTACACACATACAATATGCATGCAGATTCACAATCAGGAAAGACCACAAAATCATAAAGTTACTTATTGAACCTCAGAGCGATATAAGCAGCTTTCACATCCCTGACTTTTACTTCTCCAGGCAGAAAAATCTCCGTCTGCACATCGCACACAGAGTTGCAGAGGCAACTTTAAAATAGCAGATCAGTGCAAACAAAGTTGTATTCCTAGGGCTGCAGGTACGGAGTCTGAAGCCATCAGCTGAGGTATGAGCTGTCTTAGCCATCTCCGTCATTAAAATTCAACGCACTGCAAAGTATCTTTCTAAGTCTCTACACAACTGTCAAAACACAATTTACCTTTTTCTGCCTTGCCACAGTATGTATGTTTCCCACGTTAATTTATACAAAACAGCGAGCTGTCAACAGGAAAGGCTGCAGCACACCACAGTTAAGATATGGAAACACCATCAAATATTTGAAAATTAAAGGTGCTTCTTACACTACGCTGAAACTTGAGTGCTATTTGGCAAAACAGAATAGCAAAACAAAAGCATGTTGGGGAAAAAAATAAATATGTCATCGGTAAAGGTCTTTGTACCCCAGGTCCAGCCTACCACAGGAGTTTAAGTCCCTATTATCTATTTATTATTGTAATTTTCCAATAAAAATAGCTTTGCGCTGATTGAGTTTGCAAAGGGATTTGAAAGGCAGAAATTGGGAACAGAATATGTAAGAATTCAGACTGGTTAACACTGGTGCTGTGCTTGGCCCAGAAATCAAGAGCAGAGGGAGGAAACAAGCTGAATAAAGTGCAGACAAGTCCCAAAGCAAAAAGTACTGCCACCCATACCACTCCTGCTCTCCTGGTGAAAAGATTCAGATCCAAGGCTGCAGAGAGGGATGCAAAACCTCTACGGGAACATGATGTCCTCAGGCAGGCTCAGCTCATCCCTCAACTCTTGCATCCACATCTGCAGGAGAGCCCTTTCAAAACATACTTACTGGACATAAAACACCTATGATCCAAAATGAAAAAATAAAGTTCTAAAAAACATTTTTCTAAGAGTCTTGGCAGACTCTTCTTCAGAGAAGAAGGTGATTAAATAAACTGAAGAGTTAGTCACTGCTTACAGCCCGTATTAGGAAGAGGTACTGGCCCCTCACACCTTCACATCCAACTGAAGGGTTTCGTAGTTCAGAAACTTGCACCTTACGTTCCTATCTCATCTTGCCTCCTCACTGCTCTCACATCCTCCCCTCCTGCCCCACTACCCTTACATTTGAGAGCATGGTATCTAAAAAACATGCAGGAGGTCACAGGCGTTTTATTCCACGTGGAAAATCTGTTATACTTCTAGAAGTAAAAGTTCTCATTTTTATAACAACCATTCTAGTAGCTAAAACTTTAAAAATGGATCACAAATAAACTGTAAGGAAAAGTACAAGTAAAATAATGGCATACTCAAGCTAATCTCGCTCTATTTGATTTTCTCTGTGCTAAATACATGGGTTTATTTACCTACTAAGGCTAACGATCACTTGAAAGATGCAGTTGTATCTCACAAAAAGAAACACATTCTCTACCTTTGTGAAAGATAAATTTGAGTTGCACAAACAGCCAAGGCTTAAAACATTTCCATTACGAGGCTCCTCAGTCTGCAGGCTTTTCTCAACATGTAACTAGAAAACACAACAGGTAACAGCAAGTGCTCTAAAATAAACACTGATTCTTGGGATAACAAAACCTATTTCACTTTGTTTATATAGGGCTTCCCCCCCCCCCTCCAGCCATTAAATCCTCTTACTCAGTTTTTAAAGATAAAACCATAAAAAGCATTTCCACAGAACGCTGTTATCCTCGAACACTCCTGCTAGTTATGAACTACAACTATAGTGGAGTTCCTGTAACACGCAGACTTCTCCCACCCTCTTGAGAAAATAGTTCACAACCCCCTGCCAAAGGGATGTGTAGTATTTATATTACTGTTAGCAATACCAGTATGACCTGGGTGTATTTTAAAACGGAAGGTGTATGATCATGTGTCATCCACTCAGATGACCAGAAGCAGAACAGGTAAGTTACGTGTACTTTTAGATTGAAAACTGGTATTTTGGTCTCTGTTTCTAGCTTAGGACAGAAGTTTAACAGTATCACAAACACCCAGCACACACGTGCCTCACGGCAGCACCTCTGACAGATACAAAACCCGTACTGCTGCCATCCTGCAAACTTCTCCTGGTCCTCCCCAAGCCAAGAACTGAGACACCCTCCTTCCGAAACTGCAGAACAAGAGAGTGGCACTGGAAACTCCAAAGGACAAGGGACTGCAAACCCCATGGCTGTCTTAAGTCGGAGAAAGCACGGTGAATGGTGAAGGATTCAGCTCCAGCAGCCCAGCCCGTGATGCGCTGCAGGTACTGCTGCCTTGGCAGCACAGCCACCCTGCTGCAAACTGGGGAACTGGCATCCCGCAGCTGAACAGGCACCGGGGCTTTCTGCTCGGCTCCAGATGTTTGAGTTCACCACGAGCTTTGTAACGGAGTCAGAACCAAACCAGCGAAAAATAGACATAACGTTAAAAATAAACACTAATTTTGGTTAGGTTTTTGCATCATTCATCGTGTACTCGTTGCATTCTGGAGAACAAAAGAGGGGTGGGGGGAGAAGAAAAGCACTGTTACAGTAACATTGGCTTGCATAGAAGTGTCTGCAAGTAAAGTATAGTATTTGCAGAAAGCCAGACTCAAAATAACCCCTTCCTGGCAAACTCCAGAGCAGTTGCAAATGCAGCAACTCTATTTACACTGCCCACTATGGGGCAAGAGTTGCCCCTCGGTTTGCAAAGCTCTAGCAAAACCTCACCTCTGCCCACAGCAACCTCCCAACACCTATAAACAATACCCCAAACTCACAAACTAATTTGTGTTCACCAATTTAAAGATTTACGTTCACTAACAGGGCATTTCCATAGAAGCAAAACTGAACATGTGTATCGCCGAAACTAAGCACAGAAGGTGGGGGCTCTACTCACTTTGGCCAGAGGACATTTCCTGTGAATAAATAACTCAGTTATCACCACAATAACCTGGCATAAAACACAGGAACAAACCTGGAGCTCATGTCAATCTTTGCCACAATTTTGGATTCCCCACCTTTGGGCACTTACAGTGAAAACTTGTGATTAATCCAAGGTCAAAGGGAAGGTGCAATAGTACTGAAGAATTCTCTCTACACACATATACGCTCCCTCCATCGACAAGTACTTCAGATGTGTTTTAAAAACTTAGCCAGCACCTTAAACTTAACGTGATGTGGGCTAAGGAGTTTTATTTAGATTTGAAAACTGTGACAGAAAAATCAGGTTTACTCAGTGTAGCTCCTACCAGACAACATAAACAAGAGTCAGGAAAAGCATCAGCACTTACACTTTATGAAGGGCTGTATTTTGTGGCACTGTCTCAGGGATCAAGGTAAAGTCCAGTGTATGGTATCACCCTGATATGCTATCCTGGTAAAAGCATTAACTAGATGTTGAGTTAGTTACCTGATGGATTTCATACACTTAGGAAGACAGCTTGGCTTTTCCAGGCATTAAATATTTTTTGCAATTGTCTAGACTTTTTTCTTTTCTTTTTTTTTTTTTTTTAATTCAGTTTCAAGTTTTTACGCCATTTTGCAAGCACATCTCAAACTTCTGTACACTGGAGGCACTTCATAATCTTCAAAATATTTCTGCTGTTTCTGACAGAGACAATGAAAAAAGTCTTCTCTAAGTTGTCAATATGATGCAGCCTGGTTTAACAGATTCCTAGTGTGGATTTTAGAGTAGGTTTAGGGGAAGCAAATTCTCTGATATCCATTAAGTCAATGCTAATCAATTACATTCACTGTGTTTAAAATGGTTTTTAGCATTTTGCTGGAGTTACTTTTTTAATTCTCAAGCTATGCAAGTGTTTGTGACACTGAATCATTTCCCATGCACTTACAGCAAGAACTACAGTAAATCACATTCAAATAGACTGCCTAAATAAATAAATAAATAATTTTTTTAAAAAAGGAAAATGGAAGAAAAGAAACCAGTTCAAATAGCAAAATATGCCAAGTCCACCACCCAGACGCTCTATTGGCTGCAAGTGGGAAAAGTTTCAGCTTTAGAAAAGTAGTATCACCTTGCAGTTATCTTTAGAAACTTTAGAATATACCAGCCTTTTGAAAATAAGATTTTATACACCACACTCATTTATGTTTTACCTGATTAAAAAAAACAAACAAAAAGTTAAACACAAGTCACACAAGAGCAGAAATAAAGAGGAGCTACATTAAAGAGTTATGGTAAGTAGAGCTAAGTTTATAGATCTGAAGGAAGGGAAGAATGTCAGTTTTTCTAGAATTACACGGCACTACAGTAATAGGATAGGAGCAACTGAAATCATGCGATAGGAATGACCATAATCAACTAGAAGAAAAACAAAACAAAACCCAAAACCAACCACCTAGAAGAGTGAAACCAGACATAATTCTAAAATCTTGAAAATTAACTAAGGGGCTTATGACCTTATGCGTTATGTCTATGTCAGACTGGGCACCTTGCTGGGAAGCCAGGAAAAGGCACGATTACACTGCTCACCACTCTCCCCGTGTCCAGGCACACCACTATCGTTATGTCCTTCCTGTTTCAGCACTACTATTTGCTACCATGTAAAATAAGAACACGGACCTCCTAGAAACAGCACGCAGACGATGCAGTTTTGCAGGCAATTTCAAGTTCAAGTCTTCAGGTATTCTGTCAAACCCATGAGATATTCTTCAAGTCTGATCCTGGTGACTTTTATATAGACTATTGGAAAGCATTACTGATTAAAAGCTGCCCCATTCCGTTTTAGACTCTGGCAAAGAGCTGGGAAGTTTACACAGGCAAGACATTAAATACACATACACACACCCCCTGCCAACAGCCACGCAACATTAATGCTACTGAGCAGGGAATAAATCACTAACAGACAAAAAGCAAAGTTTGCTGGGGCAAGCTCTAACTCCAAGTTAAATATTCAGCCTGTAGCACGTTCACCTCTCCCTTCTGGGGAGCTGATGGACGTACAGGTTACTCATCAGGGGACAAGAGTGAGCAAGTTTCTTCCAGCACGGATCTGATCTTCCACCTGCTGTGGCCACACTACAGCCTGTGAGCCCTCTTTAAAGGCAAGAGCAATAACCTTTTAGAAAACATACACAAATACCTTCAGGCATAAAAAGGAGGCATCATTTCCAGGCAGCTCTCTCTGGGAACATCTTTCTCAAAGACAGGCAGTCAAAGCTGCTCCCCTACGGCCCCCCCATTCTTGCTACCCCAATAGGAAAAGAGCATCGCAGCAGTCTTCACTTCTGCCCTGGCATATCCCCAGTCAGGCCTTCCCCCTCTGCTGCGGGTGCTCACAAGCTGGTCCCAAGCCCAGGACAGAGGAGAAGTGGTGTGGGCAGAGCCCTCAATGCCATCTTCTGCACTGCTCTTCACAATTCAACCGGGCATCACCTTCGTGTGGTATTTCCCACATGCACAGCCTTACAAGCCCAGAGATGCTCACACTTTTGTGGTGGCGTGAGACCACCAGATACACCTGATTCTGGTATTTCAAATCCCTGGCATTACTTATTTATTCTTTAAAATATGAATCTGACCATTTAGACTTTGCTATAGAACTATATTGCCATTCAGCACATATCAGAATCAATACACGACACAGAAGTGTATTTCAGATGCACTTTAGTGCCTCGGGAAGGAACAAAGTTAGTATGACATGTCTTTTCATGAACACTTATTCCTGAAAAACTATGAAAACCTTGATCACCTCTAAGTCTGATGATGGGGGAGGGAACTGTGTAAAAAGTTAAAGCAAGCATTTCAACCACAGATGATCGTATGAACAAAAAAAATCATGTGACATCCCTATCCAGCACATTACTAAACAAGATCATCAAATTGTAGCAAGCAAAACTCAGGAAGTTTTCTTTTGGGGGCAGCACAATGACCAAAGCCATGCCTAGATAACAGATTTTTATGCTTATGTTCTCTGCTGTGTTCTCTTAGTGCGCTATAGATCTAAAATTCGATGCATTCTGCTATAATGGCAGCATATGGACAGAAATGCCTACAGAAGGCAGGGAAATATCTCCAGGCAGTCATTTCCAAGGCTTGAAGAGAAGGCACATGTGAAAGGCCTCCATTTCTGTTCCTTGTACAACATCATTTGTGCTTCCTGCATTTAAACTCATCGGTGAGGGTCATCATCACCATCAGGACAAGAGTGGAATTTCTCAGCTCCGAAGCAAAGCATGCTTGGGAGGAACAAAAGGGAAAAAAGAAAAAAAAAAAAAAGGAAAATTACAAGAAAAAAAAAAGAAATGAAAAATAAAGAAAACCCCAACATGTGCAGACCAAGATGAATACTGGCAGAGAAACCAACCGAGCTGCAATAAACACTTGGGGGGGGAGGGGGAGTACTTGTCACAGCATCACCATCTTGGCTTTGCTGCAACAGCATCATCTCGCTGATCTCACCACAGAGCTGAATTGAACAAACTGAACAGGAAGTATAAAGGGGCAAAAGAAAAAAGGACAAGATATGATTTATTATGTACTACACAAGAACCACTGGTTTAACTGTCTGCATTTCAACAAATCCTGAGAAAGAGAGGAAAAACTACCAATATTCTTCATAACAGTTCTTACAAAACAACAACAACAACAAAAAGTACTGAAAACCAGGCTGTACTTGCTGCTCGATTAAAATCCACATGAAAGCCCATTTTGGGAGAAGTAATACAAAGGCATCCATAGATCTTGGAAAGTTACAAGCTTGTTGCTAAAATATTTAGCTAAGACAGACCACCTTTTAAAATGCTATGAGAATAGCACGTGTCCCCCACTAATGAGTGGCAAGACTAATAAATCATCAACAGTGAAATCATGAGCTCCGAGGGGGGTCTACCTCTTCATCTGTGACAATTAATGTGTCGCCCTCACAGCAGCCCAGAGGCAAATTCCTTATGCTATTTTTTTATGCATGTATTGTTTTAAAACATATCTCTTCCAAAATTACACTTGACATTTCTTTAATGGACTGACTTGCACTCCAGCCAACCAGCATCACACATTTAAAGACATCAGGCACAATAAAGATCTTCTAAAATTCACCTAATGCTCTATTTCCTTTCCAGTATAGAGGGATAACTTCTCCCCCCAGAAAAGGCACTGAAGTATCTTTTTTCACTTATTACCAATAACACTGACTACACGGGGAGACATTTTTCTCAAGGTTCGTCATGAATTTTTCATGATTAAAAGCAGGGCAAAATAGTCTACGGTTGTGACCTATATTCACAAAACAAGGGAATGTAAATGTAAACAAAGGAATAACTAGGGAAGGATGAAATGTAAATACCCCTTCCACAGCACGCACCGAAATCAAAAGGCTCACCTTAGGGTAAGCTTATACTGCGCTGAATTTTTAGGTTAGCCCCTGATAAAGGCTGATAAAGATCACAGCCTGCATCCCCTGCCTAGCACTTTAAAGTTCTTCCAGTGCAATTTGCTTTAATACCTTTGCACGCTGCTTGTGTGTACATAGACTTCAAATCATGCCCTTTCCCTGAGTTGGGTTCCCCCTCCCCTTACTTTCATCGTATTTTTTGTGACATCTGCAGCCAAGCAGCACTATTCCCATAAGTTGTACTAAAAAAATAAGTTGGATCATTCAGCAAAGCCTGAAAGCTTGTCTCTCCCCATAAACGAGAGGAGAGGGAGAGGTTTATAGCAGCGAGGACTTTGACAAGGAAGCTGCAGCAGTTTTCTGCCAGGGGGTAGGACACCATCCTCTCCCATCCCACTGCTGCCCAAGGACTGCCATCTGTGTAGCTGAGATGGCAGAAGAGGATGCGTGTCCTTGCCGCAGTTCACCCTCAACATATTAATTTAAAGGCACCATAAGGCTAAGTCTTAGGATGGATAATAATTGCTTGGATTTTATATCGATTCGCCTTACAGGAAATCATGACTGTCAATGGCATTTTTAATTTAACAGCACATAAACCCAACTATTTTTGTATCTCACTTTAAAAGCTGCCAACCTGCCCTGGCAGACTACACCCATAAAGGAGTAGGCACGCTACTGAAAAACAGTCTTTTATTCAGCAGGTACTATCCAAAGCAGGAGGTGAAAAAGTAGTCAAGAATTTTTCAACTGGCATTATACACCCAAGCTAAGAGATGCATAAAATGAGAGCAAGTCAGCCTTTTATACAGACACATTGAGTCTCGGTCCTGTGAGTTCTGGGAGGCAGCATGCCCCTCCTCCTCCTCAGCTGCTGTTAGAGGTCAGGAATGAAGATTAAACAAGAATTCACAACCTGACTCGGGTATCCTACCCAAAGGCTTCAAACTTCAGTTCTTTCACAGCAGAAATCATTTTGCTGCCTCAGTGACAGCAATCTCCACAGGCATCAAGCAATGAGGGGGAAAAAAATATCTGTGATAAATGGCTACAAGATCTTCAGCTATCACACAAATTACTTAGGGCTTTAAATCAATATTTGAGATATACATCCTGGAGTTCTGAATCAAAAGAAAGAAAAAGAAAACAACACAAAACAGCTTTTAAAGATAGAGAAAGATGAAAAAGTGACCACGTTTCAAACTCCAACTGCTATTACTGCTATGTTAGAAAATTCTCAAGCACATCTCTTCTTGCGTCAAGCTCTGAAGCTGTTTCTTTCATTCCAGTGACTCTGGAAGTGACTGGCACTGTAAGCATGTGAATGCCACACTACAGCGTGACCGATGCCTACTACATGCTGAGACTTGAAAGACCATCGGAAATTGAGGTGGTGAGAATTGCATTTGCATGTCAGAGGTTGCAATCAAGTCTTGGGGAGCTGCTCTCAGGCTTTTCCAAAGACCTCTAGGAGCACTAGGAACTTACTGCTGGCTACTCCTTCGAGCCATGGAAATGTGGCACTCACTGGAGAGGAGGACCACAAGCCCAGGAGGGTAGGTTTTTGCCATAGAAAGCCAGATCTTATTTTTCACATGCCCTGCTCCTGCAGCAGCAGCAGGCCACCCGGCACCAGTTGGCCACGCGCTCTCAAGAAGCATGGCAAGAATATCATTTGACCGAGCTGTCTGCTGCCTCCAGTCCCCTGCCTCACACCCAGGCACAATAACATGTGTGCGATTCCTGAAGGCTTCCTATTACAGCCTTAAAGAAAAAAAAGGGGACAGAAAACCCTGGTGAGGATCCTGTGGAACAGATGCCAGCTGAGGGAACAGAAGAGATCATTATGAGGTTTATTTCTTCATGCTTACACTAGAGAACTCTAGTGGGCTACACGAAATTAATGAGGACCTGTATTAAACATGTAGCCACTCCCTCTATATAATGAATACGTAGGCATTAAAAACCCCTGCTGCTCTACTCAAAGCAGATGGGGTAATGCTCAGCAGCCCTGGTTTTGAATGCATCTGGTAGTCAAATGCCATCTTTCACAAAGCTCCTTCTCAGTCAGCAGAGACTGCTGGTGGGGCTCCTCAAGCTACGACCGACACAACGCAAGCCTCCACGCAACCATCACAGGATGAAGCTCTAACACGCTTTAAACCTTAGCAACAGCTAACGTGGTTTCTCATAATACCTTGCAATAAGGAGGGGGGAGGAAAAAAAAAAAAATATCTCTCTCTCTCTCTCTATATATATATCTTGGACTGGATTTGCAAAATTGCTGAACAAGCTACCTCAAAGAAATCCCGTGATACGAGCCATGTACCTGCAAACGCACCAGAGATCAGCAAAATAAAACCAGACTAGTGACCAGAAAAGCCTGGCTGTCATTGAAATGCTTCCCTCATCACCAGTGGAAAATAATCACTGCCACAACACCGGAGGACAGTTTTAAGTATGCGTAACCTCACAAGGAATATTTCACGTGATTCTGCTCACTCTGACTTAAAGCTTTGCTATATGTTAACTGGCTGTGTAGAAAAGGCAGTTGAAAAAGGCCCGTTCTCAGTCTATCGTTTATTCCACGGAATTAGCAGCTGGCTAAGAATTCTGGGCAAGAAATGTTTATGAAACAAGTGGTGTTAATGAATACCTTGGGATTCTTCCTTACATGAATCGGTGACAATAGAGCAACGGTTGGTGCACCCGCACATGTAAAGACCCTTTCACATGCACATGGCCCCACACACAATGGGGCAGCTGGGGCCAGCCCAGTCCCAGGCCAGCTGGAAGTGGGGGGGATCCTTTGTCCACCGCCTGGGCCCTCAGTAAGCAAAGGCTGGAAGCTCCGCAGAGCATCTCCCTGGGAGATGCAGCCGGTCGCGTCTCAGCGCATCCATAGGGTTCGGGCCAGGCATCCCTGCGAGACCCAAACCCAGAGGCACCTTGTCAAACGGATGTCAAACATCTCTCCAAGATGCTTCAGGTAAGGCAGGAACAAGGCAGGGAGCAAGGGATTGAAGTCAAGTGAAGTGCATTTGCACAAGCAGGTGCCACCACACAGGGATGGAGACGCGGCCGCGGGCAGCTGAGAAGCACCAACGTTTCCTAAGAAATGGCAGTCCCATCCCCGGTACAATTTCATCCGGGCAAGTCTGCACTTGAAATTCAATACACTCAAAAGCAGGAGCAGTTTTCACTGAGCTCCCAGCCACCTCGAGAAAGCCTCTCAGAAACAAACAAAAAAAAAGAATGAATGAACACAGCGGGACCCACCGTGCAGGAAAGGCTGTCCAAGGCACCCATTAAACCAGCAAAAAATTTAGAATAAAGTATGTTACTCCTCATCTTGCCTTGGGAGAACTGCTACACTGCAAGTGAAGGGAGGGTAAAACGTTTTATTATGTAAACAGAAGCAGGACCATAATTTTAACATGATTGCGTTCCTTTAAAACACCAATTTCAGCACACCCTTCTGTCACAAACTTGGTCAGATTATGATTTAAATCCGTACCACAAGTGCTTCCCATGATCAAAAGTGTGTTTATCAAGCATGCACAAATCCTTAAAAAGAAAAAAAAACCTAATGGTTTTAAAGGATAATACAAGTTAAAAAAAGAAAATAAAAACCAACACTTTTTCACAAATATATTGCCCTCAATTTGCATTTGCATAATATTATTGACTCCAGAATCTTCAAAACAGAACATCACTCATTAATTACCTACCTGTTATCAACTCTCACCATGTAATACGTGCTTTAATTTCACATCACCTTGCACTGGAGAAAAAAAAAAATAGGTGGGGGCTCTTTGAAATACTAATTAAAAAACGTTACATCACTGAGGTCCAGATAAAATGTTTGTATCAAATTCTGCTGGTTTATCACTTTATCAGCTGGTTATAACAGGGATAAAGCTTTCAAAAGTTGGGGTTTTTTTTTTTTTAGTGGTTATATTATTCAGCAGTTTTCTGAAACTGTTAATTTATACTGACATTTCCCACCTCCCTCACAAATTGTAGGTCTTTGTTAAGCATTCTTTTAGCTTTTACCATGGCAAAGGAAAAAAAGCGATGAATTGTGGGATGCCTCTTACTCTGGGGGAGAGGTTTTGAATAGAACAGCTGTCCAGAGGCCAGGCAAAAAACACACTCCCCTCTGAGAATAAGGGGCTTTTTGTGGAAAAGGAATAGGAATTCAGGGGAAGAATTTATGGAATTGGGTAGATACAATAGGAGGTTAAAGAGAGGACTTCAATCAAGAGGAATGGGCAGGAAAAAAAAAAGAGGTATTGCAAAAGGGAAGGGAGAGATCACTAGGCAGCCAAGCTGAAAGTGAAAAGCTGAAAGAGCTGTTCAATAATAAAAATTATATATATATATATAAAAAAAATCAGTTGCTGGACTATGAAGAGGAGGAATTCATGACAGCCTTGGCCCTGCGAGCACTGTCCTGTGCCATGGCAGGGGGTCCCCTTTGCTCTCCCTTCTGCAGGCTCTCCCCAGAACCCACCAGTGTGAGCGGGTGGGTCCAGCACTCTCCAGGAAGGTGGGGAATGGGGGATTGACTGTTTCTGTAGTGAAAGAGAGCAGTGAACCCAGTACTCACTTCAAAAGGGTCTATTTTAGTGGAAAGCAGCAGCCACGGCTCAGTTTATGCAGTTGAGTATTGCAGGGCTGTGCTGGGCACTCTGGCTCCTACCAACTGCAAGATGTTAAGACAAAACTTTTGTCAAAATATGTCATGCTTCCCGCTTACACGCACATTTCTTGTATCAAAAAGAGGAGAGGAAAAAACCAAAGTTCTCAGACAGTGCGTATCTGTATTTCTGAGCTGTACAACAAGCAGGCTTCGCACTTGCAAGAGGTGTTATCAGCAAACACCACAAAAAAACGCTGGGTTGCAATGCTCTTGAGCAGGCAACCTTGTTTCAGGGTTATTTAAACGTTCATCAAGGTAAGATGCAGGGCAGTGCCCAAGTGGAAGATACTTCACTTGTTAACCCATTTCACAGCCCAGGAGCCCAGCAGCTGCTCCGTGAGCCGGAGGAAGCACAGCATCCTGCACGGAAGGCTTGTGCATACCCCTACAGCTCCATGGGACCTACCATAAACCCAACAGTTTGCACAAGTTTAACTCCATGGGATGTACCCCATCATGTACTTACACAAACACTTTATTTCTATACAGAAATAGAAGATCAGTACAAATGCAGTAGGTATACAGGTATAAGCCCACATCTTTGCGTAACTTTACACTGTGATTAAAGCAGTTTTCTGTTAGACTTCTTCCTATTTCTCAGTCAAAACAGAAATAAAAGGAAGTGACAAGTACTGGAGCTTATGAACTTCCCTAAACCTGAGCTATGAGGTTGGTTAAGCACACAATACTCAAACACCTAAAATTGGATTGACTTTTTTTTTGTGTGGTGGTGGAAGGTTACCCAGCACTCACTGCTTCAGAAAGTGTTGGGTTTTTTCCCTCCCCCCACGCTGCAGTAACAGCAGGATTAAGAATGCAGCAACCAGGACAAGGTGAATACAATAAAAAAAAAAAAAAAAAACTAAAACCAAACCAAAACCACCACCATACAACTACAACAAAACAAAGCGCGCACACAAAATTTAAAATAAAATAAAATAAATAATAATAAAAAAACAACCACAGCAACAACCTGAGGCCCTGATTCCTCAAAACACTTCCATGCCACTGAAATCTGCTGTTGTTTACCATCAGCATTTTCCATGTTTCTCTGGAACAAGGCTGGTACGCAGACCATCCAAAACACTGAGCAGCAGAAACGAGGCTTGTTACCCCATGCAAAACTGGTGCTCAAAGACTTGACCCAGCAAGAGCGCTGCGAGATTAACCCCCAGCTGTTCCTGCCAAGCACCCCAGTGCTGTTACCAGCCCTAATGATGCTCTTCCATCTTCCCAAAGAGGCACTGGACTGCACGGCAGAGAACGAGTCTCACTGCACCTGCACTGCACAGACAGGAGGTAATTTACAGTATTTCATCAGGATTAACCTTTTGATGAGGTATAGGTTTCGCCAGATTTCAAGCGCTTTATAAAGGTGCAAAGGTGCGTTTATATTAAGCAAATGCTGCGTCAGCACTTTTGACAGCAGCAAAAATTCTGATGCTGAGAATAACTACTATTCTGCCAGCCTTAAGCTCAATAAAATGAAGCCTGGCATTTCAGACTGGCGAGATATGATTCATAACTAACCATCACTCTTATTTAGCTTTGGAAATGTCAAACAGCATAATTAACAGGAGGTACTCGTGGGTTCACACTTTCCAGATGTAGAGATTTATGTGGATTCTGCAGCACCAAACACTGACAAGTTATTTGTAGCCACGTGTTTTAGAACTGCCTCTGTAGTTTCATCATATTCAGCACAGCCAAACAGAATGAGTCAGATCTGAATGGGGCAGTTTACTGCTCCTGACCTTATCCAAGATAATAAATAGAACACAGTGGTGGCTCATTATCTTTTTAACATTCCAACTGCAGCTTTTTATAAATATATCAATAAAAAAATAAAAGTTCTATGGCCTATTGTTCATATGTGATTTTTATTGCTTCTCCAAAACCATACCCTGGAAGCCTACAGCAAACATTACTCAGTTCTCAGCCATTCTCACCACCTACGTTTGTATTTACAGCACTGTTCTTCACTCTACTGAAACAGGAAGGTATTTTTAGCCATGCCATGATGCATGTTTAAACACTGATTAAAATAAATACTCCTACAGCATTTCCATTTGAAGACTACACTTCCCACATGCTCTTCTGATGGACCAAACCACACGTAATATGGTGCCAAAATATTTCCCTGCAAAACAGACACATCCAAACGTCACCCGACCAGAAGCTACCCTGATGCTTTGCCAAGAGCCTAAAGCAGCAACTACAAAGTACAGTCATCTTCCTTGCTAATACAGAGGGGAAACCCTTCCACACAAAGCACAGGCCCTGGGTATGATGCTGCACAGCATTTGGAATCTATACTCATCCCAGGCCATACCCATGTATCAGAGATAAGCAGCAGCATTGCTTGGCAGATTATCACGTGCTTCATTAAACCTGCTCTGGTTCCTGCTTGTTGTTTCCTTTTTTTCTTCTTTTTGTGATAAAGGAAAAATCTACTGAGGAACAATTTCACACACATAAAGCAACTTGATGCTTTCGGTTTTAACTTGCCAGCAACAAATATCTTTATCTTTTCAACAGCATTGAAGCATTTTAACAGTATCTACACCGGCACACAGGAACATGCCTAATTACAGTTAACATTAGGTTTACCAGCCTTCAAACTTACTGCTGTCTCTATTCAAAAGCAAATTCTTTTCAGTACGTTTTCTTTTGAATGACTGCCTTGCTCCCTAAAGGGCACACAGAATATCTAGATATACGTGAAACTGGTAGAATCACATTTGCTACCAGTGAAGCACCAGAAACACAACCTCTACACAGAGTACGCATTCATCTACCAGCTATGACTAGTGTCAGATGCTTTGCATCCCATCCTTCAATTCAGAAAAGTGCTTTCTATTCATAACAAATCTAGACCTCAGGATTGGCCCCACTAGGAATAAGGGTAGCCACACATTTAAATACTTTGCTAAAATTAGGGTCTTAATACTTATCCCTGCTGCACAGACAGGTCTACCTGTGAGCAGCAAGGCGATGGATTCAGAAATTAAGGCATATAGATTTTTCTCTCCTCATTCGGAGTAAGGGGGAGGGTTGTGAAGGGAAAGGAGAGAGGGCTAAGTAGAAAACAGAGATCATCCAAGGCTTTTGTTGGAAGAGCCCCAGTTTTAATCCTCTGATTTTAAAGAAAAGTTTCCCTATAAACTGTCACCTTCTATTTACTGTTTCTGTTCTTGAACTACAGAAAATTAAACAGTCTTTCAAAAGAAAGCACCCCATTATTTGAGAATCATAGATAAAATGCTGCTAAACAGAAAGTTCTTTACTGACAAAATGGGGAAAGAAAAAAAAAAACCCTAACAAAACACCAAAAAAATACACAACAACCACCACCAAAAAAACCCAAACACCCCACACAGAAAGCATTTATTTCTTATATGAAAACATGGACACCAGATTCATCTGCATTTCTCAAGAGAAAAGTTCTTTTTCTTTTTTTACAAAGAATAGAGAGGAATTATGTTCATATCATTCAAATACTTGTATAGATCCTTAACTCCTATTATTAATGCCACTAAATTCACAAGCTTGCAAAAGCGGTTACAAAATGCAGACTTTAAAATACATGTTTTGCTCCTCTCTGGACCCACTGAAATGGGTCTCTGAATTCAAGGGGGAGAGGACAAAAGGCAGCTAAAGAATGATAGAAATACTGCTTATCTATAGCCTTATGTAATTTTTTCCAATACTTATTACAAATAAAAGTCCTTTCGCAGACTCTCACCTTGATCACATTAAGATTGTTTAAATCAAGGGACTCAAGAAAAGCAGTTTTAATCAACAATCTAAAAAAAAAAAAAAATATCAAGCTTGCTTTGTATTTAGGCTTAGTTATTTTCCTTAAGAAGAAAATAATTCTCATATTAACGACCTTCAAGACACTTTCATTTAAAATTAATTACTATTCTCACAATAACTCCAGCACTCTGCCAGCAATTCTATTTATATTTAGTGAATGTGATTGACTCTGCTGGTGATCGTGCCCCGCGGTGTTTAGAATTAGGAGATCTTCATCTACTACACCTGCTGCTGCCATCTTACACCAGAAGATGAAAAACAAGCTTTCCTGTCTTTCTCATTCAGTTTGCTCTCAGTTTTGAATGGAATATCTACTATACTGAAGTAAATGGAAAGAAGATATTCCCTCTGTATGAGCAGACAGCCTTTGTCAAACGCTCACACCTCAGGCATAAATCAGGCAGCCTCCCACCACTCGGTGAGCTGATTTTTTCCTCTATAACATCAACAGTAAATACACAACATTTTTTTTTCACCACTTACTGTGATTTCCTCAAGCCCAGATAAGCTCATGCCTCACTCTCCAGTCAGTTTTAAACTCAATTTCAAGGCAATATTGAACTATTACATGTGTTTTTTTCAAAATACAAATATTATCATCAACTCAGTCTTTCAGAGATAGGCCTTTGTAAATAATATATTTCATTTTTATCTCTAAATAAAAGCTTAAGTATACGTTTTGCAGCTTTTCTCTCCCTGTACATACAATCAGCTCTTGTGATGTTATTAGTGCATTTGGATATTGAGAAGAAACCCGAAGTGAAGCCTACTCAGTTTTGTACAATAACCACCCAAACCTCAGACCTGAATTACCAACAGTTCCTCATCCTCTTTCTCTACTTAGTATTTCTTCCTACATCAATTTAGCCTTTTTATTTTATTTTTTTTAACCACACAGATATTTTCCTAACAGGACAGCAACTGAAACAAAACTCATTTCCCTGGTTTTATAATGGCAAACAAAAACGAGAGAAGTAACGAAAACAGAGTAGCTCCATTGACATACTACAGAAGGTAAACCCAGAATGGGTAGCAACATCCCACCCACATCTCTGTGACTGCACAAACACACTTAGGACTTCACTCCTACCACCAGAATTCTCCATTAAGCCCATTTCCACTGCAGACACTGCATATTGTGTGTGTAGACACAGCAAAGCCAAGCTTTCAGTCACTCCATCACAAAAAAAAAACCCAAAAAACAATAAACCAGAACCAAAGGCCTGAAGACAACAAGCCTGGAAGGGAGTAAGGAAAGGTTTCACATGCTGCCCTGCAGGATTTTCATTTCAAGGTCTGCACAAATGAAGATCACCAGAACTGCATTTATTTTCTTGGTCCATCTTTAGCCTCGCCCAGGCCAGGCTCTCACTAAGCTCCCAACACGCTCCGCAATGGACGCGGAAGGTGAGCAGAGCAGCACACTAAAGCCTTCAGGGATGATGAGATAGCATGCAAAATGCTGCCAACTCATCCTAGACCCACTCCCGGTGCAGAGTGGAAGGAGCAGAGCCTGGCATGGGCCAAGCTCGGGGGTCAGAGTAGCTCTAAAGGCTCCCGTCTTGCCCAGAACAGTCCCCATCTGTGGCATGCAGCCTGCTGCAGCCCAGCTCCTCCTCTTCTTCACCAGCACAGCCACCTCCTGCTCTTCCAGAGCAGATTTCAATTCCTAACTTGGTTAAAAAGCAGTTAGATCTTCCAGTTGTACCAAGACTGAAATCATCACCCAGTGATTTTGAAAGAAAAAACCAAACCAAGCCTCCTTCTTCTGTGGCACAGGGAGGTGACAGCAGGAGTACTGCAGCACGTGGAAACCATGGGAAAGGACAGCTATTTAAGAAAATAACCAACTCCTCCTTCAAACTCTCAGCTAAAACATTTCTTCGTCTTCTACTGAGGATTTTTTTCCATCGTGCAAAAACACCACACAATGAAGACCACTAAATTTAGAAGGTTTCTCAGTTTGAGCTAGGTAATTTTATTAGACAACAGTTGGAACCAGAAGTCTGACTCATCCTCTAAATAGCTGAAATGAGCCCTGTTTACAATTACATTATTTTTAGCTCAATTAATACATTTCTAAGTTCTCCAGAAATACTTTTTTTTTGGGGGGCAATAGTTATTATACACCAAGGATCTAATTTACTCTTCATACATAGCAAAGAAGAAAGATCTCTGCTTCAAGTGCCAGATCTAGCTGTAGAGATATAAACCTAATAACACCATGTCATAATTTCTCCTCTCAGACACATGTCAATATGTAAAAGCTCCACCTAGATGTAGACTAGTGCTGGAAACAGAGGAGACTTCATTTCAATTTAAATGGGCTTGCTTGCATAATATATTGTTCTTCCGAGACATGGGAAAGAAATGACAAGTAGAAATATCCTCCTAGATTATTTAAGCATTAACTGCAAAGTTGAGAAATAAAGCACTGTATGAATATAAAAAGACAGAGCTAGTGATGAAAGTATGATCACTTACTGGGATAGCACAGGGATGCACTGGACCAGAACACACCAGTCAGCCACTATGTCATGACTATAAAAAAATAAACTTCTGATTTGGACTCATCTAAAAATATATATTTTTTAGACACGTACATAAATCTCCATTAGGTACTAGATACAGAAATTAACTGTGACTCTCACAAGAAATATCTTTTTTTAAAAATGCTCAACTTGTATCTCTCCATTTCTTCACTGAACAGAAATTAGAAAAAAAAAAGAAAAAAATGAAATAAAAATACATTCTCTCAACTGATCTGTTTCTTAGGAAACACCACCTTTCAAAATGCAGTCTTGATATCTTTGGATTCAAAAGGACTGTTATCAACAGATTATCCTTTATTCAACACAAGAGGAATCATCCTTTAATATTCACCGAACAAGAAAAGAGCTCTTAATAAACCCGGTATCTATGCAATATTCAACTCCCATCTGATACCACAGACAAGACCCGATTCATCAGACACATTTGGTACTATCTGCATTTCAGCAAGTTCAGCAGGTACTGTTTGAACAGACAGGGCTCTAGATTATTCTCATTTTCTCCTTTCAGCATTGCTCCAGTGATCCAGCACACAGAGGTTTCTGTACAGCTATCAAGTGCTGACAGCTTCTCCGAAGCCCCCTCCTTCCCGGGCTCACTGGGAAGAGGAAAGGGCAGCTTGCAGCAAAGCCATCCATCACTTTCACTAACGAGCAGTTTGAATGCAGCCACTTCTCTCAGGCAACCCCCCCACCACAGATAGCCTGGAGTATGCCACACCCCACTCAAGACTATGCCATGGCCCACTCAGAGCCAGGCGCTACGGCAAAAGGACCACGTGCTCCTGTCTTGCTCTTCCATTGTGATATAGAATCATAAAATTGTCAGGGTTGGAAGGGACCTCAAAGCTCATCCAGTTCCAACCCCCCTGCCATGGGCAGGGACAGCTCCCACTAGAGCAGGTTGCTCACAGCCCCAGCCAGCCTGGGCTGAAACACTGCCAAGGATGGGGCTTCCACCACCTCTCTGGGCAACCTGTGCCAGTGTCTCACCAGCCTCATGGGGAAGAAATTCTTCCTACTGTCCAACCTGAATCGACCCATCTCTAGTTTTAATCCATCCCCTCCAGTCCTATCCCTGCCCCAAAGCCTAACAAGTCCCTCCCCAGCTTTCTTGTAGCCCCCTTCAGATACTGGGAGGCCACAATAAGGTCTCCCCAGCGCCTTCTCTTCTCCAGGATGAACAACCCCAACTCTCTCAGTCTGTCCCCATAGCAGAGGTGCTCCAGCCCTCTGAGCATCCTGGTGGCCCTTCTCTGGACACGGTCCAGCACATCCATAGCCTTCCTGTGACAGGGGCTCCAGAACTGGGCACAGTGCTCCAGGGGAGGTCTCACCAGAGTGGAGTGGAGGGGCAGAATCCCCTCCCCTGACCTGCTGGCCACGCTGCTCTTGCTGCAGCCCAGGATACAATTGTCCCTCTGGGCTGTGAGAGCAACTGATGGCAGAGAGGGGAAAAAAAAAAAGAAAAAAAAGAAAAAAAAGTACAGCACAAGCAGCATAGTTAAACTGTTCTTGCCACATCCAGCACCTTAAAATGGGGGCATTTTTCTAGCAAGCCAGCGTAACAGGAGCCAGAGAGAGTTTGCTCTCTTTGCTGAGTTCTGCCTCTTTTTTTTTTTTTTTGAGGCTACTGGCTACAGAACAATGAATTGAAAATGCAGAAACTGAATACCTATGCAAGTCATTCCTGGTGCTCAACACAGTTCTTCATGAATAAGCTCAGTTTTGCAGCTCTGAATAAACTGTGCACATGGAATTTGCAAAGCCGGTGACAGAGGATAACACTCGCTGGGGCACTGCAACTTCACTCCCCAAACTAAAGTGCATCCTAGAGAGGACAAAGGGCTTGTCATTCAAGAACCTGCTTGACAGAAAAGAAATACCAGCCCCACTACTCTATTAGTGCTGAAAACCTAACTAATTCTGAGCAACTTGGGCCCAAGTCAGTGCAGTTCCCCACATCAGTACCTCAAGCATCATCACTGAGACAGATTCAAGTACTTCTAATCAGATAACCCAAGTTCAGCTTTGAGGTGCCCTGTGCAATAAGCAGACCCCCGCATCCCCTACGGGAACTCGGCATCACTGGCACTACCCAAGTCCGACAGCTCTCTCTTTTTCCCTTCCCCATTTGTTACAGTTTTCCCCCAAGGCCCTTTTTGGGCAAAACAGGCTGAATCCACTAAGTGCTCTTTGTCTCCTGCCATTTTAGGATTTGGAGAGGTGATGTCTGTTTTCCTGAACTGACACACACCAAACAAAGAGCCTTAAGAGATCCCCATGCTGCATCTTGGAAACCAAAGTTTCCATTTATAGCCAGGCAAAGTATCATTTTCATCACGCAGTGGAAACACACAAGAACTGGATTTTTGCTTTGCCTTATTTGTCTCATCTACAAGCCCCTGGTGACTGACATTGGTCTCTAACAGGGGTTTTTCTCTGCCACTTCTTCTTGAATAGAGTGTCAGCAGATTACGACCCATGCACTGTTGCTGCTGTACAATAATTTCACTTGGCTAATACAGATGAATCTAATTCCACATCCTTTTCAATAGGTACTTTCTAATTTTGACACAGATGCACTAACCCATTAGACGAGGCTACTGAAGTCTAGTCATTACCTATTTAAATCCACACTGCCTGAAACTCAAGTTCACTGAACTTGTAAGACCATTTGTACACATTACCATTAGCTGTGCCATCTCTACAGGGGAAAAACATTTTTAGCAACACCAATTTAACTAATTCATGCCTACTTTGCTCAAAGGGCTCAGGTTTTCCCTATACAGCCAAGATGGGCCCTTCAGCACGATTTGTGTTTGAGTTCTAGGATACACAAGATTGATTAATAGCTCCTTCAGCCACTCCATTCCTCTGAGACAGGTTTAGAAAAGCTTTGATCTTCCCCTACCTTTTTGATCTTAAGTGACCATCATCTCTCTTCTTCGAAAAGTTTAACATCTTAAGAATCACAATTCAAATGCCTTTAATCAAAATGCTGCCTAGAACAGAGATTGTTAAACTGGTACTACAGGAAGAGACTGTCTCTGTGTAACTCTCTAAAGTAGCTCTGGTGGTTGAAGTCCACATTAAACCAAACCAGAGATGCAACGTTTAGTTTTTCTTTTAAACAAATAAGCACATGCAAATTGATTTACTCTTTTTTTTCTTTATTTTTTTTTCTAATTTAGTCATGAATCATAAGAAACACCTCTGCAGCTACTAGATATTGCCTGGGTCCTTATGCAATTTGCAAGTCATACATTGATAGCTGACAATAAAACCACTTCCACTATCTGTAATACACAAGTGAACGCTCCCCGTTCTGAACGCCTCTCCTCTCAGCCACTACAGCACAGTTCCCATTAATCCCTGAACCCTTCCTCGTCTGTCGAGCCTGTATCCAGGCGTGAGGACAGCAGCCTCCATCTCACCGTGCTGTACCTATACACATTGCTCAGCTAACAGAAGAAATACGGCGTTTTCACTGACTTTCACACCATTTTAGGACAGTATCACTAGCTCTTTCCTAATGCACTTGAAGAATCCAGTTGCTTGCTTTCTCCCTCATCCTCAGGATATATAATCTATGAAGCATCTAGGTGCTTGCTTTCTCCCTCATCCTCAGGATATATAATCTATGAAGCATCTAGGTGCTTGCTTTCTCCCTCATCCTCAGGATATATAATCTATGAAGCATCTAGGTGCTTGCTTTCTTCCTCGTCCTCAGGATATACAATCTATATGAAAGGTTTTGGTATCACAGGTGTGATTTTGCCTTTTTTTTGTTTTGTTTTTTTTCTGTGAAACTAGCAGAAGACAAAAATAAATACATACTTGTCAGAGAAATAGCTATTAAAAAGAGCATGAAATAATTGGAATATCTACTTGAAATATTCTGCTCCATCAATCTCTATTAGTATGTAGTAAAGAATATTCCTTTTTATTTATTTATACTAGATACAAAAAACCCAGTTTCAGTATTTTTAGCTTACAACAAGAACAGAGTACCCCTCCTCTCCTGATTCCTGTACTTGCTATCTTATTCCCCAAGGAACGAGCCCTTCTAGCTCTTCTTTGGCCTACACTGTCAGCTGGGACAGCTGTGGAAGGGCTACAAATTTTCAACTTTATTGGAATAAATATTTCTTTAATTTCCAAGGAAAAAAGTTTTCAGCATCTTCAGTGGCTATGACTTTTGAATTATAGGTGAAATTTAATTTTAAAAGCCACATTTATATAGGTATGTTGACTGAGAACATGACAGTAAACACCTAGTAATCCTTTTTCATAGACAGACATGAGTCCTACCAGTAAGGAATAAAGTTTTGGGGCAAAAGTAGATTATTTTAATAGATACTTCAATTCTCTGTAGTAGTCCAGAAGGAAAATAAAAAGGAAAGAGAATGCTATCAACCGGTATTATTATGGAATGGATACAGAAGAAATAAAGAAAGCAATCACCATATAATCCTGGTTTCTCTCTCAATAGGACACAATAGAACTAGAAAACATGGAATGAAGGGTGAAATAATCAAGGGTAAGAGACAGCTCATACATGTGGCTCCTTTAGCCTCATAATCATTTTGAGGAGATGATGCAGAGTTCTACAAGATTCTATCTGCCAGGGGTAGGCAAGCAGGAAACAATTGCCTTTCCTGTTACACTAGCAGTAGGGCATTGGGGGAACTGGGCTCATAGCAGGTTCAAACCAAACAAAAATAGATTTCTTCACTGAAGTCCACTGAGGAATTCAGTTCCACTGGGTATGGTGAATACTACCAGTCCCCACTGGTTCACAAAGTCCTGGGAATAAAAGTCCTTAGATATTTAGTAGCTACAAAGACACTTTCACTTAGACAAGTCCAAGGCTCACAAGCCATAAATCACTGGAAGCTGTGAAAGCATAAACAGAAACTCTTCCTGAAGCACCCACAACAGCTCAGTGAGGATCTTGAGCGTATCAGTGTTAAATCAAACCACTTACACCCCCTACAATAAAGTTCCCAAGGTACCAATTACATTGTCATTAACTTTGTGCATACTGTTGTATTCAGGAAAAAAAAAGTTTAATGCATTTGTTATTCCTTTTTTCCTCCCAGACACAAAACTTTGTTTGACTGCCACAGCCCTGAGCTCTTTCCCCTCCTTACAATACTGTAAATCCTTCCTTGTATAGCTAGGCAAAATATTTTCACAGCATCAGAGAAGCCATAGATATAAATATTATCATGGAATATACAATGCAATCCCCAGGCAATGCAGATGGTCACTGAAACTTCCTCTTCCAAAGGACAGGAAAAGGTAGGGAGAATAGATACCTTGCTCCTCCCAGGTACTGAATTTGAGGATTTCATTCAGAGCAAGCCAGAGACTTTCAAAGATTCCAGTTCAAATAATGCTCTTACAAAGAGAAGGAAAAAACCACACATAAAAATCAGACAACAAACAAACAAACCACAAAACACACACACCACCAAACAAAAAAACCAAACCCAAACACCACATCATCCCCAGAAAATCCTGACTGTAGAGTGCACAAGTTGAGATCTAGACCCTGGCAAAGTACCTAACCCGAAACTAAAGATCCTGGTACAACAATTAAGCAGTTCCCACACAGGAATGGTACTTGGGAGAGGACTGGCTATGACCTCTTGGAGCAAAATGATCAAAACTGAAGGAAGAAATCAAATTCCCACCACACAGGCAGGAAAGAAAAATGTCAAGGAGTGATGCAACTCTCTCTGCTAAGATACTCTATAGAGACACAGCCCCAGACAACATTCCCATTCCAATCAACACAACTGGCACAGAGGGTCCTTCCTGGGACTTCACTGCCCTGCATTTCAGAAACATCTCAGTCCAGAGGAAAAAGGATCCAACTACAGAAGCAACATAAAAAAAGCCAAGGTGCTGCTGAAAGCAAAGCAAACATTCTTACCACCTCCATGTTGAGCTCAAGGAAAGGATGACTACTTCCTACAACCATAAAAAAAAAAAAACCAAAACATCTATGTCCACTATAACCCAGCCAGGCACAGGTGCCATCAACTGCTCACGTTTCAAATAAACTGAAACTTTATCACAAGAACCACAGCCCCATGGACTGGTGTGTCCAGTTTAACTATTCCCTAACACCATCTTCCTCTACTGTGGCAATACTTCACTCCTTCAGCGGGCAAAGTCTCAGCACAAAGACTCCATGCCAAAGCTTCCCCTGCTACCACCCCCTTTTTAAGGCAAATAAGTTTGCATCCAATGTATTTTATTAATTTTGAATTTGATTTATTGCATCCAGGCAAACTCAAGCAATTAATGAAGTCACCTGCAGCATCACAAGCGCTCACCAGTGGTGTTGCCAGATGCTGAAAAGAATTTATGATCAGGTTACCTGAGATTGTCCCATCAGAGTCCTCAGCAAAACGAGATACAGCGACCATCTCTCGACTGGATTAAGCTGCTGTGGAGGGGTCTGTTTTCCAAACTGCATCCCATAAAAATGAATTCATACTTCTCACAAACAAGAACAGAGCAAGAGCGTCTGCTCACCCTGCCCCTCTTCAACTGAATCAGAGCCATGGTCTGAGACACACGAACAAATACTGAAATAGATCCCACAGAAGAACTATGCTTTATATGGGTGATACCCTGATTCTAGTCCCCAACCCTCTAAGGTCAAGTCAATACCCAAATGATAAGAACTCATCAAGAACCTTGGACATTCACCCAGATGAGTGAATTTGCTGGAACAATCCCTGGCATTAGGATTAATTAAATGCACATATATCAAGACTTGCTTATTCACTGCGGTTTCTAACAGCAGCCCCTGGTATCAGAACATTAAGGAATTCCATTCCCCAGAGATCACAGGCAAATAGTTAAACTTGGACCCAATCATCCATAAATCCATAATGACTTGGGAGGTGGAAAGTGCATAGAAACTCCCCAAACCTTTGGACAAAAACATGAGAAGTAGTGCATATACCACACAAATAAACGGCTGTGCCCCAGGGACTCCCAGGCCTAATATGCCAATATTGTTTTCAGAATGTCAAGTATGGGGGTTTTTGTTTGGTTTTTAAATGAGAAATAGGCATCATAATTACTTTAAGAGTCTCTCACAAGATCAAGAACAGGAAAGGGGAGAGACAGAGAAAAGCTTATTAAAGCAGCGACACACTGATATGTAATAAATTAAGCCACACAGCATAAACTAATTGGGAACAAAATCCAGTAAACAAGAAAGTTATTTCCCCCATCTTCTACATATTCTCTGCACTGGAGTCCTACCTACCAAATCCTACCTCACACACATCCACCGTTAGATAAATGCCCGACTTCATACACTGAAGCAATTCCCTATCTCACCTCAGGGGCTGCCAGTAGTCTAAAACCAGTTGTAAATGAACAGAAAATGAGCCAGAGTGAATATAACACAGAAAACCAGCTGGAGGGCAACCCACCTAAGACATCCAGTTAACAAAAAAAATAACAACCAAAAATACATATACAAACCAACTTCTCTCATCTGACTACAATACTGACACTTCTTCAATACATTTACTACACTTAATGTAAACCATGAAAACACCTCAAAAATCTAGAGAATGGTACAGTTCCCTGAGCTAAGCAGCTACGTGATAATGCAAACTTCTTCACGACCCTTCAGAGATATAGCACAAGTCTAAGAAAGCAAAAATGGGTAAGAACTGGCAAAATACCTAATGGCTAAAGCTAAAAAGGGCAATAAGGAAAATTAAGAGAATACCACACAGCCCCCAGTTACATTTCTACCAACAAAATTAATTTTAAGGTGCTCAGAGGTCCCAAAGACTTTAAAATGTGTAAGCATTCCCTAATGATCCATGCGAGAGGCCAATGAAAGCAAGAGCACGTGGATTGTTACAAGCTTTTGGGATTATATGAAAATCAAAAGTTAATAAGATCCTTGTAGCTTCACTTGTTCTTTAAGCAAGTAACCTACACTCTTAGATTGGCTTTTAGCAAAGAGCCACTCATTATATTAAAAGGATGGCTATCAGAAGCAGCTTTAGGACATGAAATTTTGCTACATAGGAAATTAAATTCTCATCCTTTTTCACATACATCCTGCTCTCTTATCTTCACCACCATCAAATGAGGCAAAAAAAAAAAATGCCCAAGGTTTCTGCAGTGCACTGGAAAATAACCTCTGTTTGCAAATGGAACCCAGAAAATTGGCAGGAAAACCCAGCAAGGTAAGTACAACTGAGACCATTTCCCAAAGCTCATCAAGCAGGGAATGGGAATAAAAGGTCTAAGATAAATACACCAGCCTCCTGTAAGTTCCCATGCCCCCCAGTACATACATTACATATACATACACACATACAGGTGCTCTTCCTTTTGCTTGGATTGACACTCTATTTTGTGGCTTGAAATACGCCATGAAATCCACATGCTGAAAACAGTGTTTAATGTAATCTAAGTGTTATCTAAAAACACATTCACTCATAATTCTAGTGTATAGAATTTATGTATGTATCCTATGTATTGGCACTTAGAATTCGAGATTTGTAGCATGTAATAAATGGAAAAATAAACCCAAACAAACCTCCAAACTGCTCTGTGACATTCATCCAAAGCAAGCCATATACTCTCAGACTTCAAGTAAGCAAGCAAAAAGGCACTACCAAAAAAAAAATAGAGAGCATTTTTCTCTTATTTTACACACTTGCATTTTATCACATATTGTTTGACATTATCTGTAAGATATTATGTAATTTAAGAATTTAGAAACACAATAACCAGAAGTGTTTCACTTTCTTAAAGGGGAACTCCCACTTCCAAGAAGATTCAGGTGTGACATTAGTGCAACTTGTATCGCTCATCTTAAATGTCTTTAGAAAGATTCATTACAAAACACCTCCTGCATCCACATAAACTGGTCAAACAAATAAAGGGAAATCTTATTTTAACCCAGACCCATTCCACGAATTAATATATTAAAGCAAGTAGCAAAAGGTTACTGTGTTCCTGCTCAGCTCTAATGTACTTTGAGCATTTCAGAAGATGCACCCCCGTTTTTTAAATAAATAAACCACACATTAAATCCAATCCATATTAACAGAAATTTGCATATGGATTTCTAGTTGAAGTTATTAATAATAAGCGCAGTAAGATTACCAGCAAGTGTATTACTACTCTGCATGCATCAAAGATGCATCTTTCTCTGCCTTTTTCTTCTGCTTATCTATCCTGTTTGGAATGTTAAACTTCTGTGCTATGTAAATGAAAATATTTAATTATGCAAAGCAAAGGGGAAAGGTTTACATTATTATAATTGAGTTAAATTCTTTCTGCTTTAAGCTCAAACACTGAGAACACGCTGAGCATCTGTTAAGAATTTCAAAGTCTTAAACTGCTGCTTTATAAATTTTAAGAGCTACACGTGAACAATTTGAAGCCTTTTGATGTTAATAAAATTACTTTAATATATTCAGTTTTCATGGTTAAAATTAAAGGAAGTCTGAAAGCTTAATGTAAATCCAAGGTAAGAAGCAAATTCAGAAAGAAGTTGCTCATTTGCTACAATTTTTCAGCTCTTGTGGTAACCAGAATTTATAATTGCAAGCGAATGAAGAAGCAAATGACTAAGGAAGTTAAAAGTAAAACCACCTCAGGAAAACAGCAACTTAAGAGCATGAACCTGTTCACAGAAAGAGGTCTCCTTCAGTTAAAGGAAAATCTGATGTTCACAGTTACACAGACAATAGTATCTCATTAGAAGGTCAGTGTGACACATTGAAGATTGGAGTGTAGCCACAGCAAAAAGTCACACCTAACTTTGCTGAGACACTCAACAAACAGGTCAGTGCCACGAGCAAGATGTCAAAGAATGGTACATGTTTACCACTGAGCTTCACTGAATCTTCACACTACAACAAATAATCACCAGCTCCACTTTCTACTGGGGTACAGCAGTACAGATAGTCCAAAGAGCTCACATAGTTTGCAAGGAGGCAGAACAATGCTCCCGTTCCTCTGCCAGCTCCACCTGATGCGGAGCTGCCAGTTCTCAGATCCGAAACACTGAATTTAGCAGGATACTTAAAAGATTACAGAGGTAACCTAGTTTATTCCACTGTTTGCACTGCGAGATGATGGAACAGGTTGGCTCTCCCTTGCATTTTATCACAAGGTGGTAACCCTTTTTTTCCTCGGATCAACGTCAGCATGTTTACCTGGCCACAAAGCTACAGTAATCCGCTTCGCAGGGAAGCAAACACACATTTTGCAGGCAAATGCACCTCTTTGGTTAGTTTATGATTTCCAAGATGCACTCAGAAGTTTCAGCCGTTCTCCATCGCATACCCATGAGACTGCCTTGCTTCTGGGCCACAGAAGTGCTTATGGCCTTTAGCAACAGAGGAAGTCTAAACATTTCCACATGAACCTTCCTGATGGGAAGTCCTTGTCTCTTGACCATGCCCAGACTGTACTGTTCAAGCAAAACTCCCCTGACCCTCAAGACCTGAAGGCTTGCACTCCCTCAGGCTTCCTCATGCAGCGAGGCCAGCAGCCCTCTCAAACACTTACCGACTGGTTGCTGTCATCCAGATGCTGATGGGTTAAATAAATCAACAAGGGGGGCAGCAGCTTTTGGTTAGAGGTCTGATCAGGCCGATTCCCCTTTCCCATCCCATACCCTGGAATGCCTGTAGCAACTGAGCAGGAGGAGAGGACTCGGCACAGGCTCACGATACCCTCACCGAGAAGCTGGGGGATTGTTTAGAAGAAAAAGATTAGGGGGTCACCCTAACTACTCCACAACTACAACTGAAATTTGCCTTCCACTAGAAGCCCAGCTCTAAAGCTGCTTTCATTATATTCATCAATAGCATTTCTGCCAGGTTTCTTGCTTGGCACAGGGTACACAATATACTGTACTGCATAAGCTGAAAGCCCTGCCTCACTTGCTTATCCCACACACAGTCCCCCTCTCTCCCCCAAGAAAAAAACCTCACACCACTGAAGGCATTAAAATGCATTAAACTGTATGACTGCAAAATGTCACGAGTCCTTACCGACTCCACGCTTTAAGTGTGGGTTTTAATAGAGGTAATATTTCTTCATTGCTAGCCAGTGCAAGATTTGTTGCCTACACAATGACTCAACTATGACATCTTTTATGAGTGATATGCTAAACTAATTAACATTAACCTAGCAGAAGAATCAAGAATAAATTAAGAGACCATTTCAGTGAAAGATACAGAGAGCTTCTATCCCAGTAATTCCCCCCAAACAAAAGACTTTGACCCTTGAAGTATGAGATTTCATTTCAAAATTAATATTGACCGATTCAGAATTATTATGCTGAATCTTTTCATATACTTTTTAATTTCTTTTAATTTCAATGTAAAATAATAAGGCCCGTAGCAGCTAGCATAGCAATTCTAAATCCAAGAATAGGAGAACCAAGACATCACAGGAATCATACAAAACTTATAAAAGAAGTTAAGTATTCTGGTATGCCTAATGAATTGTTTATTCTCCTTCCTGCTTGGGAAAACAAAACTAAGCCAGCCAGTAACGCCTATAGATTTTGCCAGCTCTGCTATGCAGCAAGTATACATCCAAATGCAGGCATCAACTGCTCGTGGCAGTGTTTTTTTAGTCTGTATTTCACCAAGACAAGAGGCGGGTTCAGTCAAAATTCACTAACAATATATACGGCAGCGTTTGTTGTCCAACAGATACGCCAATACACTGAGTGCACTCTGGCTCTCTTTAGAGACACTAAGTGGCTGCATCTCCCTCAAAAGCTAAATACCATCAAGTATCTTTCTGCCAAGTGGTTGTTACACTACATTCAACCTCTGCCTCTCCACAGAGATTCTGGTTTTGTTTTTCGTAGAAGAAATTGATCTTACCGAAGCAGAACTAGAGGTACCCTGTTTCTCTGCCTGGGTTTTGCAGTGATGGCAGTATATGATCCATAACAAATTTTTTGCCAAGAAGTTAATCCAGGCGTTGACCTGAAATAACAGGGTCTACTTCATAGCTCTCTTCAGCCTGGAAGCATTCAGAATAAAAAAGACACCTTACTACCCTTACACAAATTGTGGCCATAAACCACTGCCCACGGTAGAAAAAAAGCAAGGGAAAATGTTCTATACAAAATGGCTCCTGGCAATTCCTGGGCTGTTTGCACAGCACTGCTCACACCGAGCACCCAGAAGCCTGGAATATACACTGCTTTAACACAGCAGCCATCCCTCAGCTGCACCATTGCTGACGTGGTAGAGCAACGAACCAGAGATTGCCTTCCCCCTCCTGTTCAGAAACTATCTACCAGACGACAGTGTGGCTAAAAATCCTTCTTTTTAATAACACCACCAACATTTTTCAGTGTCTAGAATATGCTCATGGACAGTCCCACTATACTTCCCAGGACTCTACCAACACTTTAAGGAAAGGCTTCAAATGCGTAACCCTGGGCAACAATCTCAAACACGTAAGTCTGCAAAAGAAGTCTTATTTTGTCTCTTTTCTGTCCCACTCTCAGCTCTGATCCATCATAACTTACCTCCTTTTGCAGCAACTATTTCAAGTGCTACACGCAATCCAGGGTCAAAGCAGTAGAATGATTGCTTTGCATTTGCAAATGAGAAGTAATGAATCTGGGAAAGGTTCTGGTCTTTTGCAAACATCCTCTCGCTTGTCTCCAACACAGAGCCACTATTAAGTCTACCCTTCGTGAAGCCCACAACAAGTAACATTCCACACATAGTTTTAGTGGCATTCACAACAATTCTTACTATGTTAAAAAAAAGATAAATATTTAAAAAAAAAAAACTCCTCTAGATGCGAGTACTAAACTAACTAATTTAAAGCAATGAATTCCATTACACCAACAGATACAGGTGTACATATACATACATTAAAAAATTAAGCCAGATTAATAAGTAGTTGGAAAAAAACTGGGGATTTTTGTTGGTTGGGGTTTTTTTTTTAAGTGCTTGTCGTTGGTCCGCTTCAGATATGCCTTGCTGCTTTTCAGTGCTGTCTTTGGGTGGGGAAGGGGAGGAGTGAGCAGCACACCTGAGGTGCAGATAAACAGTTGTACCACTGATGACAGAGAATTCTTTCAGTACACCCCTGGTAACTCCTAATAGACACTTTTCCATTATATGTTTTTCGATTGATCAGAGTTTACAGACAGGATGCATTTTAAAAAGCAAACTGGTAAATTGGAACGGAGCATGTATTTCATTTTGAATAGCTAAAAGCCAAAAGGAAAAAGGAACACAGCACACAAGACCACTAACATAAGATGACAGAAGCAAGGTTTGGGAATGCACCAGGCACTGCTTCAAAGAGAGGGAGAGGAAAAACCACCTGTCTCCTTCACAAGAGCTGCCTCAGGCACCAGAGCTCTGGTTTCGGGCTGTCTGGTGTGTATGTGTACATGTCTGTATATATATTTGTATCTAAAATATAAGCATGCAATGTACGTGCACACACACACACAAGGTAGCTCTGGTGTCTGAAGGGCTTTTCCAAAAACCCCAGTGGTCCATATCACCACTGAAGCGAACAGCAACTATTATCTGGCTCTGCTGAAAAGTGACCTGTATGACTGGATTTAGCCACAGCAGCTGAAATTTTGGTGGCTAAACAGGAAAAAGCGTGCACTGGGTAACACAAATTGGCTGATGAAAGTATTTCAGGTATAGGTTTTAAGCTACTATACACTAAAGTGTATACCAGGAACATGTTATACAAGTTTAAGAAAGACATTTAAAATAAGCTAACATACTATGAATCTTGTATCTAGATGCATTCTGTAGCCCAGACCCACTCTCAATCTATGTTAAGCAAATGGTCCATTTATTTCTTTGGAAAGAGGAAGCAACTTTCTTTTGCTGTTGCCTTTAAAACTTCCTTTTCAGTTCTGTTACTGGGTGAACTACTGCCATGAACATACACCAGGTTATAGCCCCCTTCATCCACTGCCCAACTGCTGGAATTCCTACAGGGGATATACATCAAATCTTCTCTAGCTAACTCCCATAGCTGATGTACAGAGAGTAACTAGGTTGATAATATAGATTTTTACACAGACAGCTAATTTGTTTTTGCAAGCTGTGCTCCCATTTATGCTTTAAAAGCAATAATCACTCAACTTTTTGCTCAATTTAAACAAAGTTTTTCACAACACATTCAAATCATCAACTAAATTAGGCTAGAAATGCTCATGCATCAAAGTCTCCTGAAGATGGATGATAATATTCAAATATCAGGTGTTGATACAATGAGAAGAAGCTATTTGAAAAGAAGAAATGGCAGTTAATCCAAATCTAATAAACCAAGCCCTGATCTAGGACATAGATTTTAACTATACACAAAAGGAAAGCTTTAAACTGATAAAGCAACATAATGCACAGATTTCAGACAGTAAAAATAATGTTCACAAATGCTGAAGCTGAAAGGTATCTACATGATAAAGAACTAGCTTTTGAGTTTAGAATTACATTTCTTTCATTCCTTCTTTTGCCAGTGTAATGAATTTCAGTAAACAAAACAAAAAAAGCAAGGCACTGAAAACAAAGTTGTGACTCAAAACCACCCTTCCTTCCAGTGTCTTGTTTTTCAGTACGGACCCACACCTGACCATGCTCCACAGGTCCAGCCCAGGAGCTCAGATGAGGAGCTACTGCCTATATTGCATCATAGAACTCTGGATAGGGCAAATGGAGAGACTGCACACCTTCCATCACCTTCTCTTCTGGTTTTCACCAATACAGTTACATATATTCTGTAAGGGGTGTCTCTTCCTACACCTTTGCAGCCTCCAACGCTTGAGAACCAAAGCCTTTTAACAACAGCCTCTCTACAAAGCACAACTGAGTCCATATTCACACCCCACAGGGGAGCTCCAGAAAGAGCCCCCTGAGCTATGGCCAGCTCAGGTCAGCTCCAGCAGAGCTGAGGCCACATCGTACGCAAGCTCGGCTGAGAAGTGACAATTACCACCTCAAGTCCAGTAGCACCATTCTGCAGTGGAAGTAGCTTACAGGCCTAAAGGAACATCCTGCGTGGCACTACACCAGCAAGTTGCTTAGATACACCTCAGTGTTCACTGCATAATCTAGGGTACCTCCTTAGGTATTCCGAAGCTGTCACAATTTTTATGATTTTCAGAGCGTACGCAGAGAGCATCACAGGTACCAACCAAAAATCCATTTGCAGATTCTGAAAGAGAACTAAATGAGCAGCCACATCCAGTCTCACCTCCGAGATCATCTCTAAACAACATATGCAATTCCTGAGCCACTTACCTAAATGAGTTTTTTGCCTTGCACAGTATTGCAAAGCCAAACAAAAGCAGGTAACTTGTATTCTTCAACTGAAGGCTGCAGTTATTTTGGAAGCAAATTTAATTCAAAACGTACAAAGATAAAGTCAACTCTGTTTCCTTGAACTGCATTAAACAGAAACAATTTTATCATACACCATAAAGAAGCCAATACTACTGATCCCTGAGATATTTATAACCTGTGCTACAGCCATTTAAAGATTTCACTACATTTTCCCATTAGAAATGCTCTGATGGCACAGGCCTCCAGACACATAAATTATGACAAACAGCTTCTCATCCATTCCCACAAAATTCACCTCTCCTTTCTCCATCGCATCAATCACTAGCGACCGGCCCTCGTTCACAAGACGCCTCACCCATCATCACTGGCTCACAACTGACTCAGGATCCATCCTTATCAGCCCAGAATACCGTTTCCCACTGCACACTTATTACATTTCATGACAACCACATGCCTTCCCCCTCCACACCCACCCACCTCCCATGCCTGCCAGGAATCCCACACGAACGTTGATGGCTCTACTTCCCTGCTCTTGCTTCTCTCTGAAGTAATGTTGACATCCAGAGCAACACCACGCTCATCTCCCCGTGCAGGACTTAAGGCAACTCGTTTCATGCACAAAATGCTTTAGGAAGAGTTTAATAAAAAAAAAAAAAAACATACCCACACCGAAAAGTGACAGAAAAACTGATACTGGAACATTTAAGATATATCAAAATGCAGCGTATTTTATAAAGTGGCAACATTGTTCCTAAATAGAAAAAGTGTACCTTCATTTTACTTCAAGTATTAAAAAAAAGGTAATGATTTTGCAATTTTTAAGCAGAAGCATACATATTTAGACTAGGTTTGAGCATTTTTCTCTTGTTTAAGCGTTTTTCTCCTCTTCTTTGTACAGAATTAAACACAGGATGATGCTCTTACTCTATCTCCACTTGCAGTGTAGCCTCATAACCTTTCAGGGGAAGCACTGTCCCCATCCTCACGTGAAGACCACAATTAATTCTATGTTAATATTCTTAATCCCCCTAGCTTATCCATTTCCCCCTACCAAACCCAAACACATCTATGCATTTTTATCAAGGAAAAGTCAAAGTATCACGCACAATAGCACCCTATGTCAGGCTTCACAAACAGTTTGTGCCAAATTTAATATAATGACAATACAAGCTTAAAAAAAAAAACAACACTCAGAATCCATTAGTGAGTTGGAAAGCTTCTTGCTACATAAAAGAAATCCAATCAAGAGAAAGAAAACTATTCCAGATACCATATGCCTCCATCCTGACATAACTGATAGCATTCTATAGAATGTAGCTCATGTTGGAAGCTTCCTTTTCATTATAAGTTTTCATGCAAGTATTTCTCAATCATAACTGTAACAGAATGGGATGGGGGGGAGGGTGTAAACCTTCACCTCAAGATTTGAAGTGGCAACTCTTTCCTTCCAGCCTTGGTCAACTTTCTTCTCTTTCATAAAATTTGCTCATACAAGCTAAAAAGAAACAAACCCTACTCCAGCACTGATACAGATTCTGTAAGAACACTATACCTCAAGTTACCTGATAAGGTGACAAACAAGTAGAAGCAGAGGAGTAAAAAAGAAAAACATCATTATTTGCAATAATTATTTCTACTACATGAAGCTATACAATTAAGCACATGAGATTCAACCAGCATTGAGGAAAATAAAGAGAAAAACAACACAAAACTCACAAGCCAGACACCGATACCAATACCATTTTCTATGAAACCAAAGCTACAAAGCCACCTCCATTGTAGAAATAACTACAGCTTCTACCTCACCTTCCCAGTGAGGAGCACAAAGTCACTACTTAACGTGCCATCCTCCTCATCATTGCACAATGCTCTTTGGACTGTTTGGGAGTCCTTTCAGGAACTAACAATTCTATTTCCAACAGCTTTCCCACAAAATTTTACTCAAGAGTCAAACTGTACCCCTGCATCTCAAGGGAGATGCTCTCGTAAAAGCCTCCAGAGAAGAAAGCTCCTTTGTCCTGGACTGCCAGGAGCAGGGCTTCCCACTAAAAGTGTGAGAGGAAAGCCTCTCTGTCTCCATTTTCTATCAGGGACCTGTGGGGCAAACATGGGTCCACGGAAGTTTCTACCTCATTTGGGAATTCTGGTGTTCATGCAGCTCTAAAAAACACTTCAACTAACAGGATGGAACAATGAAAGAAATAAAGTCCTTATCACATTTGCTTTTCTACTTTCCTAGATGTTCGTTGAGAGAAAGCTACTCCACATAGTACCTCCTCCCTCTGCTACCTAAAAGCCCTAAAGTTACAAAACCTGCCCTTTTCTCCTCTACCCATTCCTCACAAATCACAACTCCAACCCTGCAATTCACCTGCCCACAACACACTGCAAAAGTGCTTCTTGCAGCCTATAAAATCTCTTCTGCACTTGTCTTCTGTAAGCCTGAAGCATCCCCATGGTTACTCTCACCTCAGCTATATGACACTTTCTCATACAACAAAGTACATTGCAGAAAAAGGGAAAGTAGAGCCAGCTAGGAAACGTTTAGTGAGGTATCCTATCCCCAATGTGAGAATTCTCCTTTTCATTTTATCAGAAATAGTCCAAAGAAGCGTGGAGACAGATTAACTGTATTCCCCCTCTTTAAATGTTAACAGCTTTGTCACCAAGTTTTCAAGGTTCCGGTTATAAACAAACAGAAATATATCTCCTGATTTGCATCATATAACCTGCATCCTATGGCAATGATGAAAGTCAATCTACACAAACTCTCAGATTAAGGTAAGGTGCTGTCTCTACTTCCATTAACTGCAAGTAAAAATTCACTTGAGTTTTCAGAGTTGGCTTTCATGCAGATAAATGAAGTCTATCTTTTCTGTCCAGTTTAGTTTCCCCTAAAGAGTGGCAAGTGCCCGAGAAAAAACTGAACAAGAAGGAAATCTGCACAGAAAGGGAAAAGGACTGCAGTTTTGGTTTCCTTTAAATACAGAAGTGTAATGACTGGGCTTCTTTTCCAAGATGACACTAGGTAGCAGCTCTAAATACTTTTATCCAGCACAATCCATTTATTATTCTTTTCCTTTTTTTTCCCCCCCTCTTTCCACAAAGAGCCCAAGACTTTTCTTTTCTGAGACTTCAGAATAAAGACTTTCATATGGCTAACTTAAGCCATGCAAAGTTCAAAAGCAGTATAAATGTAGAACAATATTAAGAATGGAAATCAAAATGTACATGAATCGCATTCAGTACATAACAGAAAGCTTATCCTCATCAATCAAGAAAATTAAGAGGAGGTCTTTATTAAAACAGATTCAGAACCAGGAAATTAGGATTCTATTGCTTCTTGTATCTCTGCTTACAACTGGAAAGGATAACAAGTGATTATTCGTTCAGATTTCTATTTTGCTCTAAAGTAGGCCAGCCAGCTCAGCACTTTTCTTAAGATTACGAATACTTGTCTGCCCTACATATGGTATAGCCTGGGACCAATCAGAGGAGCTGCAATATGCAGCAAAACCGACTATTTTCATGTCATTCATTTTCAGCTATAAATAAGAAGTGCACAAAACAGGTATAAAAGGACCAGGTTTTAAACAGTTTTAAAGTTTGCTTTGCTGTTTTCGTAGTTCATTAAGGGGCTTGATTTCTTCACCATTGGATTAACACTTAATCTAGATCCAAGAATAATTTGTTATTCATTAATAGCTCTTTCACAGCTTGTTTACTCCACTAGTTTTCTTTCCATTTCTGTACATTGGCCCTCTCATACAACAACAAGAAAACTGAGCACTGCCTGCATTCAGTAGACTTTCCCAGTACTAGGACATTCAGGATGCAAACACTCTCCCCAAGAAGCCTTGAATTAAAACTTTAAAACCCCATGAAACAAAAGAATTCCTTGAATGTTTAAATAGTTCTATTTGCTCTCTCTCCCATACAAGCCATCCATAAGATTTTTGTTGCTACTTGGAAGAAGAGAGGTTAAGTAACAGAAGGTTGTTTTCTTGAGTTCAACTCAAAACTCTAACACGTCTTTAAACAAAGTCAGTTATTTGAAAGGTTGGAATTGTGGAAAATGCTTTGATTAAATTGTTTTTAACTTTATTTTCTTAAAAGTTAACTGGTCCGATTTTCTAGAGCTGCTGAGCACCCCTAGACTCAATGAAGTCATTGCCTTGAAAATACCAGTTACCTCTGAAAACAAAAATACTTTCATGTTTAGTTTTTCCTTCTACGTTTAAGATACAAACACTGCCAAACCATTACTAAGGCATTTCTGTCAGATTACACCACTCAGAACTATTGGTAGGTGTCAGCAGCAAGGCAAAAAACAAACCAGAAAAGAAATAAATAAATATAAGGGTACGAAGCAAGTTTGGTTTAAAACAAAGACGATGCGTTTAGCATTTTGATGCACGAGATGAGTATTTTTGCAACAGGGGAGCGCCATACCTTTCAGCAGCTGCAGGACCTCGATGTCGAAAGGCGATATAATCCAAATGAGTCTCAGCAGCATTTTGCACAATATCCTCAACTTTTGGCAAGAGGCTCTTCCACTTCTTCCAGAAGCCCATTAAGTTATTTATGAATCCAAATGGTTAAGATGTTGAGCAGCTGTACGGTATAGCTTGTACCACGTTAACCACTCCTGAAGAATCCCAAGCTGTACTCCACCACTCAAAGAACAACGCAACACGGCACCCGTCACGGGCTGACTTTTTGGCAACCATCCCATTTTCCCGTCGACCATATTCTGACCTGTCCAAATAAGAGGAAGAAGTGTTGGCTCAGCACAGCAACTCTGCCACCCCACTTGAGGACTAACATACAAAGAAAGAGTTTCATTCTTCTGAATAATTCCAAACACTTATTTCTTCACAGGTTTAGACGCTTCCTAAACTCAAAGCCCAGTGATGGCATTTCACTTTAAAAACATCACCAGGCTGAAGCGCAACAGAAGAACTGAGCTGGATGCTGCCACTCTTGTACTTTCAATGCTTTAAGAAAGAGGCTTTCATATTTCTCTACACATTGTACAGTCTTGCGTTACAGAAAGCACTGAAGTGACAGGAAAGGAAGGTAATATAAAGGCTCTTCAAATTCCCTGACAGATATTTCAAAACTCATGAAAAGAGCAAGTCGATAAAAAAGATCTAAGTAGCAAAAATAAAACTCGTTGACTCTTTTGAAGGAAGCATATCAGGATGGTGGAGAACTTAATAGTGATCTTTTCTCCAACCTTAGCCCCAGATCCATGTCCCCCCATGGCGCTTCCACCAGCAGAACACTACTACAGCCAGGACTCGGGCAAGGAGCACAACTATTGACACTTGGCCCAGCAAGGAGCAAGCCAAAGTGGCCAAACCCATGCCTGTCTACCCCGGTACTCCTGCTGTGCCCTTCTTTCAAAAGCACCAGCAGCAAATTTTTGTTTAGGTTAGGAATGGGAATACGAGGAATGGAGAGAAAAGTCAGAGTACTCTGCACAAGGGGAATAACGATGTGAAGAACAGTACTGGATATGCCAAGCTGCAGTGGGGGAAAGGGGACAGAACAAAACTGCACACCAAAGACAAGGGAGAGGAACTAGAAGAAGCTTTTAAAGACTGGAAGATGCATGTGCAGAGATAAAGACAAGAAGAAAGGAGAAGATGAATACTGGTGGATGCACAAGTATTTTTGCTAGAAGCTGTCTGCGTAACATGCTTGTAAGGCAGATCACAGAAGAGTAATTTTAGAAGAGGGACAAGAAGCAGCTTTTATGTTGCCTTCATATCAGGAAAAACCTGAGCGTATCTACGCATGCATGAAAAAGATCCTAGTAAGAGAGTTTTTCGTGGGAAATGCAAGCAAGCATATAGGCAGAATAGGTAAAAAGGGCCCAGGAAGAAGGAGAATGAGTGACAACAGACAGTGGAGAAGTAGAGGCTTCAGAAATTCTGAGACGGATAGATCTAAGGAGAGGGAGAGACAAGCAGTGAATTAGGACAAGAAAATAACACAGGAAAGGGAAAGTAGTGGACTGGGGTGAAAAAAAGTGGCAGTTGCTACACAGCATAGAAAAAAAATGTTAGGGGAAATAATAATAGACTAAATTAATCGAGATAATTAAGAAAAGTACAAAGAGCACACAAGTAAGTTTTCTGAAGTTGCGCAGCTCGCTCTAGAAAGCGCAAACACCAAAAAAAAAAAAAGAACGGAACAAACCCCAGGACGACAGTCGCTATTTGGAAGGGCCGAGGCGGGCTGTGCCGGGGAAGATGAGCCGAGGAAGGTCCAGCCTGGACTGACCCTTCCCACTCTCCCCCTCCGCTGTGATCAATGCATTCGGAAGAACAAAGTCCTCCCTTCTGGTCCCTCCCCTCCTCAAACTGTTCCTCCGCACTTCTGCGCACCTTGCTCCCCCGGGATGGTCCCACAGCAGCCACGGGTGACCCTCCGGGGTGTCCCCAGCCCTGCTGGCCGTGGGAAGCCCCCACCTTGTCCCCGCTGGGCGCTGCCCTGCCCAGCCCCGCAGCCTCCGCTCCTGGGCCAGGGAGCCCTCGGGACTCCCTACAACCCCAAGAACATTTTCCCCCGTCTTCAGCTCTCCCGTCTCAACTCTTCAAAACCCAGCCCGACCCAGAAAGCTGAGCCCACTTCCCTCCCCACCCTTAATTAATTAATTATTTAAGAAACACATTAAACCACTCAAACAAAATACAAAGCAGGCGCAAGAAGGAGGCAAGATCCCTCCTGAGCAGTGTCCCCCCCCTGCCTGCGTTCCCAGAGCCGGGGCGGCAGGGCTGCCTTAGCCTCCCCCAAAATACCTGCATGTGCTCCCAAAAGTACAAAGAAAAGGCTCGGCTGGCCCGCAACCTCCCTCCTCCCAGCCCAGAGCGCAGCTTGCCGGGGGCGGGGAGGGGAGGGAGGGGGGGGGGGGGGCGCGACGAGGGAGCCGAGAAAGAACAATAAACCCCAAGTCCAAACGTACCTTCTCCTTTCTTTAAACTGCGAAAACAAATTTCCTTACTTGCTTAGAAGCGGAGCGGGCCGCTTTGCTTTTAAGCGGCGGGAGAGCTCGAAGAAAGTTAAGTAAAAAAATCTCTCCGGGTAAAGTTGCCGAAGATGAGATAACCCGGGAGAGGAGAGGGAGAGATGGAGAGTTCACCCGAGTTTCTCCTTTTGTTCAAGTTGCCCGAGCAGACAAAGAGCCGGCAGCGGCGGCAGGTCCCCCGCGCCCCTGCTCCCCCCGCGGCCCGGGCGCAGCCGGGGTCCCGCACTGCCCTCGCCGTCGTCCCCCCCCCGTGTCCCCCCCCCGCTTCCTCCCACCACCGCAACTTTCCGTCTTCTCCATCTCTCCTCAGCCCCGAGCCTTTTCTCCGGCGCCAAACTTCCCTCGAACTGAACCTCCCAGGAAAAAAAAAAAAAAAGAAAAAAAGAAAAAAAAAAAGCAACTCACAATTTAATTCAAGGCGGGAGGGGTGGGGGGTGGGAAGGGAGAGAAACATCTCTCAAATCATTATTTCCGGTAGATGCACCTCTTTGTTTGGATTCCCCCGACTGTCAGTGAGGACAAGCCTCTGGGTATCTGGTTTCGGTCAGTTTGATCTCCCGGAACGAGACTGGCAAACGCAAGACGTAAAGAAAAGTAAGTTTCAAAGAAAGAAAGGAAAGAAAAGAAAAACAAAACAAACAAACAAAAAAAAACCCTCTCCGGAGTTGCGAAACAATCCCTTTTTGCACGGACACGGGAAGTACATAAACAACTGAAGGGGAATTTGGGAAGACTGTTGCATCTCCTCCCCCTCCCCTTTGCACTTTTCCAGATACCGCAACAAAAAAAAAAAGAAAAAAAGCCAAAAAAGCCCCCCCGAAAGCTCCTGCCCACGGCCCCGTGCCACCACGGCTGCGGCCAGCTCCTGGCATCCCTACCTGTTGCGTACAGCGCAAAGACGGGGCCGACCGCATCCGTCCCAAAAGAAACCAAGAGGGGAGGAGGGGGCCGCTCGCAGCCCCTCCACCTGCCCTCCGGCCGCCCCCACGGGGACGCCCGCGGCAGCCACGGCGGAAACCGCGGCTGCCCCCGCACCCCTGCCCGGCCTCGGCCCCGCGGCCCCCGGCTTGCGACCGTCGGGGCTCCAAGGTCCCCGCCGAAAGTTTGTCGGGGCGGGGCAGGGGTGAGCGGCGACCTCGCACCGAGACAAAAGAAGCGCGGAGCAAGAGCTGCAGCTCACCTTGGAGGGAGGGAAGGAGGCTGGAGAGACACCTTCCGCCCCAACCCGCCTCCTCCTTCCCACCCCCCCAGCCCTGTGGCGACGGCGGGGCCACGGGCCAGGCTCCCGCTGCGGAGCGGGGCGCGGGTGCGCACCCAGCACGGCCCCGCCGAGGGTCCTCTCCCGGCGCTGAACAAAGGCGCCGAGGAACGGCCCCTCCACCCCCCCCCCCGGTGCCTAACTTTCTACTGCCCACCCCGCATCCCAGCCCCGCGCTCGGGGAAGGGCAGGGGGAAGCGGGGCTGCCCGCCCGGAGTGGGACCCGCACGTCTGGACCGTGGGGCTGCCGACAGGTCGGGGGGACGCGGGGCTGCCGCCCTTTGTTTGCACGCGTGTGCACTGCGTGGGTGTGCACAGCAGGCGTGCGTGTCCGGGGAGCGTGTGCAGGGTGCGGGTGTGCTGGCATCGGCTCGGGGCATCCCCGACTGCTGTCCCCCTTCAGAGCCGCCAGCCACAGCAGCGTGACCAGGCCTGGAAGATGCCCCCGTTGCAACATTAAAAACAAAAGAAACCTTGAAGAAGTGACCAGGAAATTGGTCATGAATAGCAGCCCACACCTGACAGGGTAGGGCTAGTGTTTCAAAGTCAGAAAACAGAATGATCATGAGATGTGTTTTTTTTCAGAAGAGAGGGGAAAAAAAAAAAAAAAACACACACACAAAAAAACCCACCACCAACAACAACAAAACCTAGGATGGGAAGAGCAAGATATTCAGCTTTCAGTGCCCCGGTGGTACCTCCTACAACCCCTGTCCACCTATGTCCCTTCAGTTCATGCTACACAGCTCATCCCTCTTCCCGTTCCTTTCTCCCTGCCCATCTTTCCCTAGTGTTGAGGCTCATACAAACCATTCCCTCCTACCCCATGTTACCAGCTTCAAAGGCTTGTTCTTCAAAACATAACTCCTCATCCAGAATCAACCTTTTCATCCTCCTACCCCAGAGAAACTGGACGCAGCTCTTCCATCACCACATGTGACATACGCTGCTCTCAGACAGTCTTCTGCTGCACTGTCTTTTGCTGTTGTTTCTTGTTCTACATTTCTGAGGTGAAATAATACATAATATAGTTGCTAGGACAAAGGTTGGACTTGATGACCCTGGAGGTCCTTTCCAACCATGATGATTCTATGATAGTTTCACATTGGGTGTGTGCAGTATCTCTTTACAGTCATTCTTCTTTACCATTCCTTTCATCTTCTGCCCTTCTGCATTGTGTGTTTTGGAGGTGCTATCATAACAGCTTTAATCCTAAATTAATTTCTACAGACTGCTGCTCCTTTCCCTCCCTTTCTGACTTTTTCACCAGTCCTCCATCTCCACTATTTCTATGGTTGTTTTAGCCATCTTTCTTTTTCCACTTCCTCACTTTTGTTTTCTTAATCCTTCAGTTGCTTTGGGAACAGGGAACGTTGACTGCACCACGGTCCTTTCATTACTTCCATCCTTATTTTCTCTACTTTGCACATGTACATTGACATCCAACCAACACGTAACTCTTCTGCCAAAGCATATATAGTTTTTTTTGACAGGTCTCTTTCCCAGAAGGCCCCAAATCCAGTGGGAGGCTGTACACTGCCGCACAACCAGCAAACATCTTATAAAAGACTCTCCAGAAAATGCTGCTAAGAGTAAGCACAAATCAGACAAGTAGCTCCTGGTTTCATGGGATTTCAGTTTTGGGGAACATCCAAGACATGTTGTATACAGGTGTCACTTTCTGAGAATTTGAGAGGATGATGAGTTCCCCATGGCCTGCCAGATGGAGTTTGTGGGGCAGGCAAACAGGATCACCACTTCTCCTCCTGCCCTAGGAAGTCTGACACCAAAAGTGTGTAAAATAAAAGAATGATATATTGTGATTCTCTAGTAGAAACTGTATTTAAACAAGGTACGTCTCTACCTTATCTCTTCATTATGAGTGATAAAGATTAACTAATTGTTGGACCAGAGGCCACCAGTTGCCAAGTCCCATAATGATGGCCGGATTGCATTCAATACACACAAACAGAAGACACAGCTGGTAATATGTAGATGAAGAATTAACTGAGCAAGGATGAGAAAATTAGAAAAATCGATTGAAAGGGCAAAAATATCAGAAGCATTTAAACAAAAATTACTGTGTCTTACAGAAGAGTTTATCTGATGGATAAAAAGCCATCTGCAGTCAAGACAATAAAATTTGGTTAAAACCCCTTTGTGGTTCATTGGCCAGGTAAAGGTGAGCATGAAGCATTCCACACCAAAAAAGAATACATAGGAAGCAACAAAAAGGGAGCAGTTGATAACTAACGTGAAATAGAAATTATATACCGTAGACAATTATTTGGAAAAGTCAAAAATAGTACAGAAAAATCCACATCTGAAAAGGGTGGAGTTCAAGTAATTTTACACTAAGAATGAAGCATCTCCTAACAATGCTCATAGGCCTGTCAGCAGGCAGTAACGTTTTTAATTATGATATAAAATGTACTAATAATGATGCCTGTGTTCTGTAAACAGAAAGGTAAATATTGCACACAGATCAAGAGCTGCTTATTGGTGTTTGGGCAGCACCTAGCTCCAGTAAACTTTAAATCCTTAGCCCCAGATGCCCTGCACCCTAGCATCAGAAAATACTTGGTACTTTATGTTACAGTTATGTTTAGTCTAATAAATGCTGGAACATCATGAAAATTATGGGAGTGTATTGCCAGTGTTGTGCCACTGTGGAAAAAGGGCAAAAATTGAATGACCCAGATTATGATACTCCATTTTGCCTGATACTCGTCCCTTAAAAATTAGTGGAAAGCCTGACATGGGATTAAACTCAAGGAGAAATAAGAGTAATTATTCTAATGCAGCATTCGCTCATCTTTACTTACTCATTTTTGTTTTAGTATTCAAAGTTTCTTTGTGGCTGTAGAAGGGGTCCCAGTGCAGATCTACTGATGGCTCCAGTTGCCAACACTTGGTTTGAAGCCACAACAGCAAAGAAGTTGTCCATAGAGTGCTGATGCTTAAACATTTCCAAATGGCAGTGACCTAGTCTCTTCTGGCTCCCAAATAATGGGGAGGAGTGGCCTAAACTACCTGTGTTCAGTCTTTAAACCCTTGATTCCCCCACTGGACATTCTTAATTCTTTTGGTCTCAGATACCTGATTTCTTTCTGTCTCTGTATGAATTCTATTCAGCTTCACAAGCCTCCTTGATGAAAGGCTTCAGTAAAATTCACTCTAGACCTAAATTCAGGACTCTCAAGATCATAAAAGTCATTAAATCAGCATAAAGAAGTCAAGCTGGACAGAGAATGTGACTCAGTTTCTCCTGTATTTATCCTGGTAGGCCATAATCTTCTGCAGTCTAACTTCCAGAAAGGTTTTCCTTTTTGCTGAAGCACGGTGTGATACAGAGTCAACCGCTGCCCTTAAGAACTCAGTCAGCTGTAACCCTTGTTGTTCAAAAGAACAACAACGACAGAAGCTGTACTTCACTTTAAATCAGGATTTCTTTGGCTTTAGCCTCTAGTTAGATTTATAAATTCATTTTATGTCTCGCCACAACATTAAATTAGCGTACAGCTAATTTCATAAGTGGGGGCCTGAAAGCAAGACTGGCTGCACAGGACAGGAAACCTTGCTCCAGAGATAATGCACTTACAGGATTGTTTTAATCTCTTTGAGGGATTACTTACATTAACTAGTTTAAGTTCCATTACATTTACCAAGAAAACACACAATTGCTTGAGGTTCACCAGCCGAGTGGGTGCTGGGGGGGGGCTGTGACCACTCATTTAACATTTGGTTGCCACTCTACTGGCAATGGCCATTTTGAAGCACGTGTCAGTGCCATAGCAACGATGTCAAGACTGGCACCCCCAAAGCCCAGAATTTCATGCAGATACTGTAAGCACCTACTACACAGAGCAACACACAGGGCAGCCCAGCTTGCAGTGGAAAGCTGCATTGCTGGTCATGTCTCGATCTCATTACACATCTTGCCCGTGGCTTTTTGGCTTCCTATGTGAGTTTTGTTAGGCTGGAAATGGGAGGAGTCCAAAAAGCACATCACTTGTGGACTTTTCCAGCCTAAAGAGCTGGTGGCTGTTTACTTGCTATTTTCAAGAGGCTGGATTTGAAGACCAGCATGGACCCTTCTGATCTTTGCTCCTGGCTACATAGAAGAAATTCAGACTAGGCAAAATCCACTACCACAGAGTTCTCCAGAAGGGAAGGATTGGTTTCAGTTCTTTCTATTTTAATCAATGCCACAGGAGATGACAAATTTCAGGCAGGAACTCACTGAAAAAATAGTGTGTAGCAGCTACAGTAACTGTCTTTGCTTTTACTGTGAGAGGAGTCTGTACAAATAGTTATTTAGTGTTGTTTGACCCTGCTTCCCTGGCAAATATACTACTGCTCTTCCAAGAGCATCTGAATGTTTTGACTTGCTTACGAGCTTTTGGATGTTGCCATGCATGGGAAGATGGGCAATACAGGAGAAGATTGGCAAAAGATGGTCTTTTAAACAGATGATTCAGAGCACCTTCTGGGTTTTGCTGTCCTAGCAATTTTTTTTTTGCTTCTGTTTTATTCTTCCATGCACAGAGGGTGATTTTGTCATTTTTCCCTTTGTAGAGTGTGAATCAAATCATTAGGTCACCCACTCCTGTAAACGTAAAGACCAGGATAGAAAAGCATGCAAATTAATTGTTTCAGCATAGATATATTCTTGTCTGGGGACACATACTCAGCAAATTCATAGAATGCTTAGTTTGGAAATGCTTACCAAAGGAAAAAAAAAAAAAAGAACAAAAAAAAAATCCAATATTACTACAAAAGAGTAGAAAATCATGAGCTTTCCAGCACTGCATTCTTTTAAACCACCTAAAGGTTCTTGACAAAATCCATATTCTAGACAAAGAAAGTACAATTTGTAATTAAATCTCAACTACCTGCATTTTCACATTTTCCCCTAAGTCAGAAAAACCATAGTGAAATCCTATCTGATCTGATCATTTCCATCTTGATCAAGCCAAGGAAAGTCTTAGCTCAGAGACAACATTAACATAACTACTTTTTTTAGGTATGTACACTAGAGTCTCTTGTCACACCAACCCCCCCATTTTTTTTTGCCTCATTTAACCCACCCTTTTTATTTGGCAAATCAGTAACTTAACGTGGACCTAGTTCCATTTTAACTGTTTCTGCCACTTTTCCTTCCATAGCCTATGATTCTTCTAATAGATCTTGTACAAGAAACCCTAGAGAAATAGCTAATTCACAAACAAATTAAAAGAAGGGTTTAGTTCAGCAATAGGTTCATATATGATGGTTGCTACAGCAGTTGCTATTCCTCTCAAACTGGAATTTTTATTATGAAGAATGAAAGCTCCATTGCAAGCTGAACAAACAGGCCCATTTTGGTGGTGGAACGCTTGAACAGGCTGCCCAGAGAGATGGTGGAGGCCCCATTCCTGAAGGAATTCAAGGTCATGCTTGATGGAGCTCTGATCAACCTGATCTAGTTAAAGATGTCCCTTCTTACTGCAGGGGCTTGGACTAGATGACCTTTAGAGATCTTTTCCAACCCAATGCATTCTACTATTCTATGATTTTATGTTATTCTTAACAGATTGGGGCAAAAAGGTTACTTTTCCATATTCTTTTTCCCATTTATTCTTTATACAATTATGAGTACTACTCAAAAGATTATTATAGTCAAAATAAGACTGAATTTGAGGACCTCTGGTTTCAGCATTACTTTCCACTTCCTTTAAGTTTTAAAACATGAACTTGGACTTCTTCCTTCCTGAAAATTTTTATCAGAGACATATTAAGTTCAAACATAGCTACAAAAATGAGATATTCTATAAAGATTATCTAGTGCACTTATACTTACATAATTTTTAGGAAAAAATATGACAGTTTGTTTTGAATGTTTAAGACTAATGTTCTGAATATATTGTTTTATAATATCTATTCTTCTCATCTTCAGACAATGTTCAAGATATTTCTAGTTCCTTTACAACTGATTTAATTAATTATCCTCCTCTCTGGATTGTATTGAAAACATCGGCCTCTCTAGTTCATCACTCCTTTTAAGACATCACCCCACGGTACTGACAAACAGACTAGAACCATAGTCAATATGATCTCTGGTTCATAAATCTGTTTGAGCAGTCAGATGAATATTCATGAAGTATGGAGAATGTAAAAGCCTTGTTTTGAATTCCCTTGTATAGAGAATATATAGGACGATGCCAGCAAAAGGATTTGAGTCGCACTTACGATGTTGGGCTGTTTTAACAGAGCTTTGTGCACCTTGGTACCATCTTGGTATCATCTGCAGCTCTCAAGACCAACCAAACAAACAAACCAACCACTAAAATCAGTGTACTACAGCACACAGTACCCTAAATGGACAAAGGGACAGGAGAATGAACCAGAGAGAGCAAAGCTGCTCCTCTTCTCCCGACTCTGTGCATCCCCAGATGCCAGCAAGGACCAGGGCACAGAAGACCTGTGCACCCAGAGGGGTTGGCTGTTGCTGGGGCAGCTGGAAAGCACCAGGTGAACAGGCGAGGGAGGGAGGAGCAAGATGATGAAGGACAAACTTCTCTCCACCATCCTGTCAGAGACCATGCCAGCAGGCAAAGCACCCCCCAAGCACCAGGCTGCCAGGGTCACCAAGGGGCCACCCTGCAAATTCAGCCCACACCAGCACAACAGGTTTGGTTCCCCCCCCCCGACTCTGCACAAAAACATGTTCTCCTGGCCACAGACCCAGCAAGCCAGCCCAGCCTCCCTGCTTTGTTTTTGGCCTAAGTATTGACCTCCTGGATCTTTAGGTCTTATGAGTTCAACCCTTTTCACACGGAAAGAAGTATGGCAAAAATTCAGACGTACACCTGCCATTGTGAAGGACAATGGAATATCATTTGTCTTTGCAGGAATTATCAAGGTCACCCAAGGCACAGAAATACTACACCAGCTCTGGTAAAGCCAGCATAGTAAATATACGTATGAGATAAACTAACTGCCTGGTTTTCTATTTGCCTGTGACCTCTATTACTGTTCTTTGTTCCTTTGTCTATAACCTCCATAATTACCTTTCTGGTCCTTTAGGTCAGTGTGATTATCAGTCTCAACACTGCCACTGCTCTTGAATTTTTCAAATGAAGTCTCATCTAGAAAGTATTCAACCGTATTCTGTTTGTGCCTTTGACTTACACAGAATGCTTTCCCTTAGTAATAGAACCATCGTCATAAAAGCATAGCAATTCAATCTTACCAATTTATTTTCCTTTTGCTACTGTTCACACAAAATAATTTACAAATCCTGCCAACATTTTTCAAAGCATAGCCTTGTTTTAATAACCACTTATTAAAATACAAAGCGTACACTGAAACACAGCATTGGAAGGAGTCTCAGGCTTGAATGAGGTTACCTGGCATGAATGAAATACCTGTAATAATGATGCCAGTCTGATAAAAGTTGAATTTATCTCTGCATTTAATGAGTAAGAAGATAGAATTTATAGAGTCCCAATGAGATATTGCTTGTTCTCCCTCAGGAAAGCTGAGGTGTGTATTAGTGAATAATTATAAAACGAGTTGATAATTTTCCTTAAACTCATTATTTCTAGGTAGGGATTCAATCCAGTGGAATGACTGAAAAAATGTCATTGACACCAGCATTGATAATGCCCGCCCCCATGCAAATGCAAACACTATATGAAATTAATTAATAAAGAAAAACATCATTTCTCCAGCTGCCCGCTCACAATCTTCCATGCAAGAGACCTGATGCCCATGTCCGACTGCTCTGTGAAATCTGTATTTTGAGAGCCCCAGGCCAACACGTGGCAAGTTCCAAAGGCAACAGCTTGAAACATTAAAAGTCATCTGTGGTCTCTCCCCCACCCTCCTCCCCCATCCTTTCTCTACCTGGTGATATTTTTAAGAAAATGTGTCAAATAAAAATAAAATAAAATAAATAAAATAAAATAAAGCTCAGATAAGCCTACTCTCTTCAAATACGGTTCTTCACACAATGCCAGAGGTGTCAGGAAAGGAAAGTGTCACCCATAATATGTGACTGTTTGGAATCAGATTAGAGAGACCCATAATCTGTCAGTAACCTCTGCCTGGAAGGTCAAATTCCAAATTCTGTATTTATTACACATAAACAGGCTACATTTTCAGATTCTGCCTCCACGGACACTGTGTAATTTATAGAGTCCATCAGTCAGTAGCTATTTTATATTTTACTCCAACTAGATGTACATAAATATTTTCAATAATTCATTCACAGGGACGGCGATCAATTCATTTTTATAAGACTTTTTTTTGTTTGTTTGGGTTTTTGGGTTTTTTTTTTTAACACAAAGTGAAATGAAGTGTGGGAAAGGGTAAAGAGAGGCTTCATCCCAAGCGATGACAGGAAAAGCCTGGAGAAATCACCACATGCATAAAAAGAGGCAAATATGTACTAGATAAAAACCAGGCAGAGGAGAAATCACTACAGAAAGGCTGCAGCTGGTTGTCTCTGCAGATTTAAAGGATCAGCTACCGAGACTGTAATTCTAAGAAAATCTCCTATTAATGGATAAAACTCAACTGTGCACTATTTAGTGCGGGCTGGCCAGTGAGAAATAAGATATTCCTTAAGGAAAAGGGAAACTGGTTTCTCTAATGGCAGGCTACTAAATTTGCTTCGCTGGTGCAATAGGTAGCCGCATCCTAGTGGCAACTGGTGGCTCCCATCACCAGTTCATTTCATAGGTCACCAACCCGCCATCAGGTTGTAATGACTTCTGGCTATTTCTAACTGGGATTTAAATCACTGACCTGAAGTAAAGACACTCATCCTATTATGAACCTCCTGAGCCATGTAAATTCCAGCGAAGCACTTTTTTTTTTTTTAATTCTTCTTAAGCTTACTTCGCACAAATATAAATGCTGACAGAAGATCTGAGCTGAAGAAGAGTCAGGCCCTAAATATTGATAGGAAACTCCAGAAACGTCTGGCTTGCATTATTCATTTGCTAAGCCACCTATGTCTGCGATGTGCATATAAGAGATGGTTCAGCAATTTATCCGCTTTACTGACGGATGAATATGCAGATTTTATGTTCTAATGTATGTATCAGAAACATCTGGATACAGATATCAAAAGCACTTTGAATATTTCATGCGGTTGCTTTTTTTATGTAGATGTAGTGCATTGAAAGGGGTCAGTGTAAAGGCACTGGAAGGACTTCTGGGAAATTTCCTTTCTTAAATCACCTAACGTTGCCTCAAGGGCAGAATCCATGAGGTTCGCACTTCCATTGCCACGGATACTTTAAATAAATTAGTAAATTATATATTTAAATAAATTTTTAAAAAGTAAGCCAGTTTATCCCATCTTCATTGAAAAACAGAAATTGGAAGCCCTACTCCAGAAAAAAAAAAAAAATTAAAAAAAATAAAAAGAGTTCCTGCTAATTCAGAATTTGAATTGTAGGGAAACAAAGGCATTTAAAAATGAAAACAAAACCAAAACAAACACACCCACAAACAAACTGCACATGAAAATTTTAGGTCATTATATTTAACTACATAAAATGAACAAATGGCTGTGAAAACTGACATTGCTGTGACTCATGTCCATAGCTGAACACAGTAAGGCTGCAGAGCCATTATCAACCTACTGTTGCTGAGCTTACAGCCACCCCAGGACCACCAGACTATAGCTTTTTAAATCTATTTTATTTACAAAATGTGTCTAGTTACTTTGTTTGCTTCCTGTGTTTCTTCGGGAAAACAACATAGACAACATCTTTTATAGACTCAGTATGAATCAGTTATCCTAATAAAGAATTCTAAGAAAAATAAAAGCCGTGGTGCTAAAACCAGTATTAAAATAGATACTTTATCATCAAGGAAAGAATAACAAATGTTCTAGTTTCATAACACTTTCAAATATCCAAGAGTAAGAAATATCCTTGATTTAAAGTAATGATAAACATATCTGGTGAGGAACGTTGTCTTTGAAGTGACCACTGACAACGTGGCTTTTTAGATACCGGGAAGAGGAGACATTCTATACCGTAAGACTAAACACTCAGTTAGGTGACAGATAGTGAGTAAACTGTAGACAAAGTAGATCCTCAGGCAGGCCTGTGCTGATCTCCACACATAAAGCGTTACGCACGGACACCCCGGATAGCCACAAACCACAGAAATAACTTTGTGTGAAGGGTTATCAGAACTTACAAGGCAGAGGAGCGTTTAGACATAACTACAGCTCAAAGAACTCAAACTTCACAAATTGTCTCCACATTCAGGAGCGGAACAACCACGAGAGGACAAGAGATGTAGAGACAAGAGAGGGGCACGAAGTGATGTTGGGATTAACTTGCCTTAGACAAGTTTTCTCCGCTGTGAAAAGCTGCTGTTACCTTTAGGTGCCTGGAGGAGGGTCCCTGCTGTGGAAGGAATTCTGCAGATGACAGAAATAGGGGTTGTGAAACCCACCATGCCCATCCCTTTTGGCAGTCAAGACTGCTTAGTGAAGGCTTTCTGCATGAGAGAAGGCTCACACAGGACTTTCTTCACTGTCTCCTCCATCACCTAGTGCACACTGTGAAACCCGCCCAGACCTTTGCAGAACCAAACCACCAGCACAGTCAATCCAGTGCTCCCCAGTAAGCACTTGCCTCTCTGTCCACGCAACATACAGTCACCCAAAGCCCACGTGACACCTTCACCCGTGGAGAGGACCTCCTTGGAGGAGGAACAGCCCGTCACTGCCTGCAGCTGATGCTGTAGGATCTCCCCAGCATGAAGGCTGGTCCCAGCACCGCTACCCACCGTTGTGCCTGCCGTTCGCGTTGATTCACGGAGCTGATCAGCTGGCAGAACCTGGGCATTATTGCACATTGCTCTAACACCTCATTGCCTTTCATTTTAAAAGGTAACGACTAGGATTCTTGGAGTCATGGGGTTGCGACCTGCTCCTGTCTTGCCAAAGTACAACCACCTGCAGCAGTGGCTTAAATTAAAAAAAAAAAAAACCTTGGCTCCCACCATGGGCATCCTCCAAAGCAGATTTAAATCAGGGGTGCCTTTCTCACGTGAATTCAGTGCACTATGCATCGAGTTTCACAAAATAGCACTTCAGGTGATCTCATAAGAACAGTATGAAAGATTAAAAACCAACCAGAAACACCGAGGCATATTTTATACACTCTTAGGGTGCATTGTGGATGATGAGGTGAAGCTGATTAATTAACACGTGAGCCAATCTTCCTTTTCTCATCTCTGGTGTTGCTATTTAAGTAATTTCTGGGTCTCAGTGCCTCAGCTAAAGTGCAGAATAGAACAAATAGAGCAAAAAAGGCCTTTAGCTCTGCAGGAAGGGCAAGGTATTGCTGGGACAGGGATCACTTCTTGCTCCTCCTGAGCCTGCACAGACTTCTTCAGGCAAAGCCTCTCCCTCCCCCAGGACAATGAGGGGAGGTTTTTATTTAATTTTTTTTTTAACTCTTAAATTATGCCATTTCAACAAAGGTACTTGTGATGTGTGTGGTGTCTTTGCTATGGAATACAAAAAGTTTGGCTTGGGTTTCTGTGCGATGAAGAACTTTGCGTTGTTCCACTTATTCAACAAAACTGCTACGCCACCAAAAGTCATCTCTCTTCCTTCTTAATTAAGGGCAATATGATTCTGTTTACTTTCCAGGATAAGCAATTCAAGCAGTTCAAAACTCTTTATCCTGGGAACGCGGCTTCTAGGACATGCTTAAATTCCACGGGACTACGACAAGCAACACGTTGTCACAGCAAGTCGTTTCTGTGATACCATCAGAGGCAACACATTATCCCATTTAACACTTATTACTATAGAATAATATACTAATTTATCCTTTAATCTGAACAGCTACTTTATTAAAAAAATTCTTTGCGCAAAGGATCAAATTAAATCTAATCCCTGACATGACATTCAGTAAAATGGACAAGGTCTAAAGCAATTTATATCCTCTTTCATCTCCTGCATTATTACCTATGGCAGGAAACCCTAGAGTACTGTTTATCAGCTGTTAATCGGAACAAACCCTACAAGCAGGCCACTCACAGAATTTTAAACATTTCCTACCTTCTATTTGTGTACACATTAAAGGAATTTATATTCTACCTGTGCAGAACATCTTATGAAATCCTACCCTTGTACACACTGGGTGCAGTAATTCGTCACGGGGAAATACTTGGCACCAACTTTGAACCAAAATGTACAAGAGGAAAAGAAACGCTGTTCGCTTGAGGAGGCCAAGGTGTTGCTCGTGAAGATGTGCTGGGCTGGAGATAAATCAGGGTTTTCAGCAAAAAGGCAAGAAATTCTTAAAGAGTAGCTATTTGAGGATTAGAGGAAAAGGATGTTTTGAAGTGAATGATGTTTATTCCCCTATGATGTATAAAAATAATGAGCTTTGCTGGAGGAAGGAAGGTAATTTCCCAGCTTTGAAAGGCACAATGGGTTCAATAATGAAATGTCTTTATTAAAACACCCCCACATATATAATTTTATAATATATATAATATATATATTATATATATTTTATATATATTTTATATATTCTTTTAAAGATTGACCAGTTTAAATGTGGTATTAAAGCCACCACACATCCAAAGTACAGAACTACCATCCCCAAATTTGAGAGATTTAGTGGTGGTTGGGCACATCAGTCTCATTAACATCCTTTTCATCACTAAAGTGGTATTTTGTCTTGTTTTCTGGTGTTGTTTTCCTATGTGTCTCTTTGTGTATTTGCATACTGTATTTGAGGTTGAAGGGTCGGGCATTGTGTGTCCCTGCCTTTCCAGAGATAAGGCACTAACAGTCACTTGGAACCACAGTGACAGAAATGCTAACACGAATATGTGAAATTAGTAGCTTGTTCTGCAAGTGCTGAATTAATAGTTCCTTAATTTCAATTTACACACTTGGCTTTGTTAAATGATTAGTGCCTTTAAACCTGAGAAACTAATTATGAGCATGGGTGGACAGATAAGACTGAGATTAGATAGAACTTAATTAGTACTTTGTTATTTTTCCTAGGTTTGACTGTCACAAAGATTTTGAATTAAAAAAAAAAAAAAATCAGATTTACTTAAGCAGAAATCAAGAGGCAGAGTTAACAGCCTTTTACTAAAACAAAACACACTCACAAAAAAGTCAAACAAACAACAGTTTATGGCAACTTGTTACCTCCTTTACATTTAAAGCTACCTTGGCCACATAGAGCAAGAGGTGACCAAGCAGAATAAGAAGACCTAAGATTTTAGAAAGTTGATTTTAGGGAAAGCTTCAAGCACCTATTATTTAAGCTTGTCCCTTCACAGTTCAAACCATCTACTTTGTGTACACCTTAAATGCTCTAGAATATATTCAGGGCACCTTTGCTGTGTTTAGTTTTATCATATATGGAGGTGTATGTGTAGCACTGAGGGTCACACAGACACAAATATTTTCATTCAAAACTCCTTACAGTCATAGTAGATTCACTTCCTAAAGGAGCACTCAGTGGTGAAACAGTTTGCACTCACAAATAATCTTTTGTCATCACATGAAGGGTTAAATTTTTTTGTTGTTGTTGTCGTTTAGTTGATTAAACTGATATGTTCAAGATATCCCAGTGAGCAAAGGAAAAACTGTATCTTCCTCATTACTCCATACCTAAAAGACTGTTAAGGATCTAGTAAATGCATTTAAATGTAAAAAAAGCATCACAAAACTTTGATGAATTTTTGCTGATTAGTAAGCGTAATTGCCTTCTTCATTGTCAAATTAAATAAATTATGCTTCCCAGTCCAGCAAATCACAAACCTTCCCCAATGACCAGGTCTACCAGATCGTCATGTTTGTGCAAAGCAAACAGCAAGGATTAAAAGTAGAATGGTCCATTTTTTTCCTGTTCAATTAGGCCAAAATATGTTGAGACACAGAAATCAAAGTATTGGAAGACAGTGTAGTTCTGCTATCCAACCACAGACCATCCAGGTAATCTAACAATCAGTTAGGATGCACTTTGCAGAAACAGTTTGGCATGAAAGTCCACAATGGTGCAGGGGTAGAAATAACCCATTTAGTCAAAAACCACTGTTACAAGCTGCCTCCAGCAAGTTCTGAACCAGGACACCTTGTCCTAGAGGCTCAGGACAGCTGGTGGCTTTTCCTCTTTCTCACACACTCCACTGACACCAACTGGGATGGAGAAGCCACCACTGACACCAACTGGGATGGAGAAGCCACCACTGACACCAACTGGGATGGAGAAGCCACCACTGACCTTGCAGGACCTCCTGTCCTTGGTGGCTTCCTCTTCCTTCTTTTGGCCCAGACCTTGGCTTCACCATACAGTCCTTGGACTCCAAAAGAGGCTGGGTCACATAGGCAACTAATGTCCCCCAGAAGAACTTATCATAGATCTGCCTGAAGTCCACAGCAGATCTAGTCCTTGGTTATTAACGGAGACACATTCTAACAAAACTACTTTTTAGCTAGCCAGCATATTTTAACTAAGACCCCCTTTCCCTCCAGATGTTATGTATTTTTAGTGAAAGTCTAATTACTATCCAAATACAGTTTGAACAACTCCGTGAGAAAAAAAATCAACATAACAACATTTGCCTTCATCCATCCATCCATTTTACAGGGGGAAGCTAAGGTCCCAAAGGCACTGCATTTCCACGTGCAGGCTTTGCAAAGGGGAGATGTCCAGGAGAAGGAACACAGGCTCAGGTCTCTGCTTAAATGAGCTCCTGAGGGGTGGGTGCAAGTCCCAGGTGGGGGCTAGGCAGGGGAACAAAGTTAATGCCCACCAGGCCCTGGCAAATACATTGCAGCTGGGAGTAATGTACCAGTTGGCCACCAGAGAGTCTACTCCATGGAGTTCTCCTGAGATACAGATCCGTAGAAGCTGGGTTCCATTACCTCATATGATGATTTGCTGACATTCTCACCTCAGAAGAAATGAAAACCTCAGACTCTGTCTTCATTATTGCTTGTGGATAATGAGCCTAGACTGTACACTCTGCCTTAAATTAAACAAAGATACAATTGTTCCATCTCCACTAGGCTCTTACAGCCTTCCTCCTACCTCTTCCTCAATCACTGCCATAAGACACCAGTTTCTTGTTAGTAACCAGCAATAATTCTGCTTTAATATCTAGCCTATGCTTTAATAGTACTTCTTAAACTTTTCTTCTTGAAGTTCACATCACCTCGGGGCCCAACTATTACAGTAGTTTTCCCACCCTTCTTCCCACCCATCCAGACTTACTGATTCAATGCCCAGTTTTGTGGCCCATGATAATCTGATCCATTCCTTTGTCCCCCGGCCCTTATTCACAAGTAAGCCTATTTCCAGGTCCTTCCCAGCACCACCACATGCTTATCAAGTATCTTACTGTTCCCGTGCAGCAGCAGTGAGTTGGCTACGGTCCTCATGATCCCAGCTTTGTTACTGTTTGCCTTTTATATTTTGCATTTTCTCTCACTGCAAAAGCTACTCTGGAAGAGGTCTCTCTTCACTGGTGCAAATTTATGTGTCTTCTGATCTAAATCCCTCGTTAATACTCATCTCAATCTGTGATACCTGCAAAGAACGAAAGAGCAGCTAGGTCAGGCTGCTGCCGTAGTGAGATCAGTGCTGCCAAACCCAACAGTAATACTCCTTTGCTTTCTGCTCATATCCACAGCTGCTTTTCTGTCCTACATTTAAACTATAAACAGTCTGCAGTGGGTCTTCTTTTTTTGTCCTGTACTAGTTCACCAAGGACACGAGTTGCTGGTCTATGATTAAGGGCATCAACAACTACATAACAACAGTAATAATACAATACAAGAGAAAAGGAGAAGACACTATGATTTCATCTCTATCTCAACATGGAACAATTTGTTAATGAAATTAGGAAGCTTCCTTTATGTAATTATCACTGAGTACGTCAGCCAAAGTCTAACTCTCAGTGTCTATCTTTTATTGTGATAAGACAGTATTTTAGAACTACATGAAATACACTGTTTAGATAAGCTGAGCTGGAATTTATGACGCTCTATTTGTGACCAGCTCTAAAGCATTAGTGTGCATTTTCAGTTCAGGATAGGGAAGCAAAGGACTCGGCTTTGTGTCTGAGCTCTTAAAAGCTAGGAGAGAGCTCAAGCACTGCACATTTTCACACTTTTTCCCTCCCCCCAAGCTGATCCAATAGAACAGAACCAAAGATTTTAAAGATACCCATGATTCCTCCTTTTTTTGGATGAATGTGAAAGTTCATTTTCATTCTATTCCATTACCCTGTTTTCTAGAAAGAGCATACAATTTTAACTTATTAATAATTTAAAAAAAATGCAACAAACAACAAAACTCAAATCAATCCAAAGCAAAGCAGCATAACAAGATTTTCCAAATCATGTTGAGTCTTGAACAAAGTTTGCAGAACTAATCTGAAGTTGTTTGTTTCCCACCTCCTGTTTTATCCACTGTACCACTCTTTACAGCTAGAACTATAAAAGTCCTCTATTAGAAAATTATCATGTTGTTTTCTTATTACAGAAAGAAATTGCTCTGTGAAACAACTGAAAATATTCACAGAAAGTATGTCCCTCTCTGGAAATTAAGCCCTGAAGTTCTATACATATAGAGTACATAAGTACTTCAATGTAAAAAGGAGCTACCTCAGATAATGTTACACTGCTTTGTCCCTCTTGGGACCCTTCCTAAGTCCAAACCAACAGCATCACAGCAGCAATACCTCAAATGACACATTTCCAAATCACAGCAGTCCCTGGTATAAATTCTGCTGACTCTGAAGACATCTGAATTTGTTTTCATGGAAGTAAACCAGTTCAGATCCAGGTGCTCAAGTCGGGAGAAATGCCCAGATCCCCATTTAAACTGCCATTCCCATCGCCACTCACCATGCCGTCCTGTCTGCCATGCCATCAGCAGAACACTAGTCACTCTGTGCCCACTCAGTGCACCCTCATCAGCAACCGTCGCCCTGCAGCACTAATTACAGCATCACCAGTTGTAGGGTCCTGGAAAGATCTGGATGCTTGCTTCACCCTCTCGAGGGGACAGACCTTAAGCTGCAGGTGGTCACAAACTTCAGGCAGGCTGCTACAGCAGAAAGCCTCACTATTATGTTTTCTTGGACACATTAAGAATTTTTGAAAGATGCGGGTGGGCTTTAAGCTGAGTTTTTGATCACGCAATCAGGTCTTGTCTGGTTTCATAGCAATCCCACTTGCTGGAAACAGCCAACTTGAGCAACAGCCTTTTTAAATTATTCATTTAGAGACCAGCTGTTTTCATTTAGCTTTCAGAAACACAGTCACAGTTTGTACTCAGCTTGGTGCTATTTTTGAGGCAGACAATGTGCGGAGATACCCTCATCTGAGAGCCTTGGACTAAGCTCAGGGTGATAATGCAGCATGGGTACATCTTGGATACATTTTAAATTAGATTTCTTTTCATTCCACTGCCACACATCAGGCAATGTACCTTTTGCAAGGGAAGGAGATGAACACTGAAAGAGAAGAAAAAGAGGGTCTTGCAAGCAGGAAAGACATAATGTTCTGGTTCCACTGGATGGGAATTTACATCTCTAACATAATCATAGCAAAACTCCTCTTGAAGAAGGCTAGGAAGACATTTGGGAAGAAGCAAGGTCAGAGAAAGTAATGTAAACTGGATACTGGCCTCCGGAAAGCCCGGGAAGAAACTGAGTAAATTACAGAGAGAGGGTAAAAAAAGGAAAGCTAAGAAAGACCAATGTTTTCCTTTTTCTTCCAAGTTTACATTACAAGGGCACTGGCAACAACAAAGTATATAGAAGGGGACACAAAGGGGTGAATGAAGAGACTGGTCAGCATTTGTTAGCTGTTAACAAATAGCATCAAGGTCAGGTTACAGACGAAGCAATGAACATCATCCTACCAGCAGCCACTCTGTTGTCCTTTGCTTCAGATAAACTCACTTCAGTGGAAAGAGGTAACATCTGGAGTATGGGGATAGTCTTCTTCCACGCAGGAGAATTAAGCTTTGCTTGGAAAAACCATAGAGGAGTCAGTGTAGGGGGAGCAAGGATACTAGGAGTTAGTGTATCAGTAGGAAAAAAGGCATAGGAAGTGACTCAGCATAGTATAATCTAGGCAAAAATGTAGCATTAGGAAATGTTGCATAGCCATGTCTGTGAGTTATGCCTAAATCACGTTCCAGGGGATTTAATTCTGTTGGTGGTCTATAGGTTGATTACGATAGGTTCAGTAAATGCCACTCCTTGCCTTGAGATGTTTATGTACAATGCACAAAACAGAGACATCACTGGTTGGGTAATGACTGTCACCTTTTCTGCCATGATATACCCATCTTGGAGACGACCACATTTATTTTCCTCCTGTTGGAGACAAAAATCATAGCTGATGTTTAGAGCTCATTGGAGGACCCTGGAGAGGAGAGGCTTTGATGGCAAGAGGTGCATAAACATTTTTGGACTCTGGCGTATCAAGATGATCACAACACGTGTAAACCAGGAGTTCACATTGTGATACCATGTTAATGTCTTCAAAGCTTTCCAGAGACCTTATGGAGTTATTCTACATGAAAAATGAACCCTAATATATCCATCCAGAAGTAGATCCAACACACAGAATAAAGAGCCCTTGAGAGGAGGGTTGAGCTCTAATCTGCTACTTTTTCCACTTGCTTGTGGAAGCAGATGTGGCAGAGGAGGAGCATTCATATGGCTGCTACTGTGTCATGTGTGATGGATCATGTGTATGTCATGACAGCTAACGGGGAGGCTGGGGAGGCCTCCAGCTCAATCCTGTCCTTTCTGCTCAGTCAGGCTGTTGCTGCTGGAAGTGTAACACAGAAATACAAAGCCTGCAAATGTGGTTGGCAGTGCTGACTCTCAGGGAACCCTACTTTGGTGTTGGGAAAGAAAGAAAACACCATGAGGTCTCTGCATGCAGTCACGTCACACACTGCTGTACAAGGAAGGGAAGGAAATGAAATGATACACAGGGGAGGCAGACCTGATTACTGAAAATTATATATGCACTCTTGAGGTGAACAGTCTTCGTCTAATTTGCAGGTAAATTAATGATTTACAAAGAAGCATGGGCTATTAAAAATAAATTTTAGTGACAGATGTATGCAGCATATTATGGTGATTTTTCATTTAAATCTTCTAGTTCAACTATTTTCTGTACCTCTGTCCAGTATGAGATGAACTGATGGAGAAACAGCAAAGACCTATAAAAACCAAAAGATGAAGAAGAGCCCAAATTGTCACAGTGTAAGCATGGACAAATTTATCCCTATGAATATTAAGACAGAAAAATAGAAACTTTCTTTTTTCTACAGTGCACACAACCAAATTCACTGAGCATTATCACAAGATGTTGCAGAGGCTGCAAGCAAGCCCAGGACATCATGGAGGATAGAATAAATTAATGGAGTGAGATTCACTGGTGACAATGACCATGTGCGGCTGTACAAGTCTCTCAAGTGCTGATGACCGGAGCGAAGACACAGCAGGGAAGGAGTGATTTTGCATTGCCCTGTTTGCTCCAGCACGGTTGCAGCTTCTAGGAGCAGGGCAGAGGCCCCAGCAGCGGTGGCAGGGTAGCGGGAGGAAACGACAGCCACAGCAATCTCGAGTTGGAGATTTCATGATCCTGTGGAAATGCATCTTTTTATAGGCACCCGCCGCTCTGGCCCACGTCCAGGAGAGGATCCGGTATTAGGCAAACCTACAGTCAGACACCAGTTGCGATTCCTAAAAATCTAGTTTTCTTTTAACAGAGATCTTCTTTAAAAAATATCTTTGCAATAAATCTGCTAGATTTCACATCAGCCCAAAGGGCTACTACTACATTTTCTTCCAAAATTATTATATTAGAAATATGGTCTATTAATTGAAAAAAGAAGATGAAGAAGGAGTACATTTGGTGATATATCTTTGGCTTAGTTCTGGGAACTTCTCTGAGACACTTACCTTGCTCCATATTGCAGGCAGCAAAGAACATACAAATATTTTGCCTTTTTATATATATATATGCACATATGTAATGTGTGAATATATATATATATTTTAGTCTGATTTCACATAGCTCTCTGGAGGCAGTAACTTGTGTCACCAGAGAATCCCCAGAGAAACAATCCGTTTGGCAACACTGGACTTTATTATAACTGAGCACAAAAACAACGAAGGCAGGAAACCGTAAAACCCCTCAAGTTAACTGTAGCCAACGGCGAGCAGCCCAGGAGCGGCTCAGGAGGAGCCGCAGACCAAGCCTGTCGCTTGCGAGCGGCTGCGCTGTCGCCTTGTCACCCACCCCATCACCACCCCGGCCGTTTTCTGCCCCGATTCTGACCTGTGCCCAGTCCCAAGAGCAAATTCATGCCTAACCACACCGCCTGGGCACAGCAACGTGCTCCAGCCGAGAGGGTTTGGGCGCACACCCGCCAGCAGGGTGACACCCGCGGCAAGGGTGACACTCCCGGCAGGGCGCCTGCCCTCCCCGCCTCCGCCCCGGCAGCCCGCCGGCAAGTCCCGGGGATGCGCCGGGGCCGGCGGCTGAGCCCCGTGATTTTGCAAAGGGCCTTGGAAAGGAAAAGAACGTCCGCGGAGAGCTGCCAGGAAACCTCTCAGCCATGGGTGGCGTGAAGCTGCTGCTGGGGGTGCGGGGGAAGGCGCGGAGGGGGGGGGGGGGAGTTGCATGGCAAATACAACACAGGAATTCGTGGGGATAAGGCAAGGCAAACATTAACCTCCTGTGCCTGTGGCTTTGCGAAACAGCCGGGACCTCGTCTCTTTTCTTTTGCTGCTCTTTTTTCATGGAAAAGAGTTTATGGCTCCAAGCCAGCCGTAAATTAACAGCTAAACGAAACCATTATGTCAGTGGGATGCTTTAATCGTTTTACAGAACACCGTTCGAGGTGCGATGCATATTCGTAAGCAGGAAGGGAAGGCAAGCAGGTACCCAAGAGAGTTACCGGCCTCGGCCCCCAGCCGGGCCTCCCCCCCCCCCAGCCCGGTGACCAGGGGAGAGGGGGGGGAACAAGGACACCCCTCCCGGGGCCCCCAACCCCCCGGGCCCCCGCTCAGCGCATTCACACGGCTAATGGCACTGATGGCCGGGCGTTTGCAAACACTTTGCATTAGAAAGACTTCATTAAAGGTGCCCCGGAGAAACTATTTCGGAGGAGGGGAGGAGGGGGGTGGGGGGAGGTAGGCGGCGGGGCCTCACTCTTGCCCGGGCTCAGTTGCTCGCTCGTTCCTCCGCTTCTCACCCGAAACGAAGAGAAAACAAAGAAAAAAAAAAAAAAAATCTCTTAAAAGCGAAAATAATCCCAACCCGAGGTGAAAGGACGAGCTGCCCCGGGAGGGGAGGAGCGGCCGGTTACCTACCAGCCGGCACCGCACCGCCGGGAGCAGCAAAGCCCGCACCGCCCGCCCCGCACGGCACCGGCTCCTCCCGCCCCCTTCCCCCGGAGCACAAAGCCGCCGAGACCCGAGCCCCGAACGGAACGGAATGGCACGGAACGTCGCTTCCCGGCGGCAGCGGCCCCCCCCGCAGCCGAGCGCCGGTGGGGAGCGGTTGGGCCGCCCCTCCGCTGGCCCCTCCCGGCGGGGCCGGCCGAAAGCACCGGGCCGTGCCGAGCCGAGCCAGGCTGGGCAGCTCCGCCCGGCTGCAGGTACCGCTGCCGGGAGGGCGAGAAAAACCCGCCTAAAGGGGGCCGGGGGGGGGCGTAGCAATGATGACAAGAGCAGCTCAATGTTAGGGTTCAGTTCCAGCTGATTTTATTTCCTTCCCGAAGAAAAAAAAAAATTAAAAAAAAAACAAAAACAAAACAACAACAACAAAAAAAAATAGAAAAGGAAAAAAGAAAGGTTATTTACAGAAGGTATATCAACAATCTGACAGGCAGTGAACTTGACATGGTTAGCTGGCATGATCTTTTTTTTTTTTCTCTTTTCTTTCCCAACGTTGCGTTGTGGGTGATCGTTAGACCAAAAAAAAAACAAAAAAAAACCCCCCCCAAAAAAAAAAAAAAAAAAATCTACACAGCATATTGCACAGGATGGATGACCAAAAAAATAACAAAAAAAGAACAAAAAAAGTTAAACCCTTAACGGAACCACCTCATTAGGCAGACGTCCTAGTGCCTGTCATGTTATATTAACATACATAAACACACAATCTTCTTTTTTGCTTATTATAATACAGACTTAAATGTACAAAGATGTTTTCACTTTCTTCATCTTAAACACAACAGCTATAAACCTGAATACATATGCTATCATCATGCCATAAGAGACTAAAACAATTATATTTAGCGACAAGTAGAAAGGATTAAATAGTCAAATACAAGAATGAAAAACGCAGTACATAGTGTCGCGAACTCAAACCGGCATTTCGATAGAATCCAGTGGTTTAAACGGCACGTTTTTGCTTCTAAAAAAAGTGCAAAAGATGTGGTTTACAAGTTAAAGGTACAGGATCCCTTCTGTGTAAATGCACCAGTTGCTTTACTTCATTTCGGGAGAGGTTTCTCCCCAAAACGGTAGCATACAGTGTATACGCCTCAGTCTTTCCCTTCCCTCCCCCCCGACCCCCCGCCTCCCCCCCCAGCCCTCTCCGCAGAAAGGCAGGGGCTGCAGCGCGGGCGCTGAGGGATGCTGTCACTTTAAGATGCCTGCAGATTGGAGTGTAAACATGGACAAAATAGGGGCTGATTCGTGGGTGGGTGAGAGTGTGAGTGAGCGTGAGCGCGCACACGCGTGTGAGAGACTAACCAGCGGCCCTGTTGTTAAAATCAGGAAATCCAAACAGCAATTTACACCGATTTACACCCCCTTTATATATTTTTTACAAAAATACACTGAGAAAATAATCAAACGTTTTCATCTCTCTTCTCTTTTTTGTTTTTAAAAGTGTCAAAAGTCTACATTTAAATATAAAAAATTAAAAGTTAAAACTCTAGCCCTTCAGTGAAGGAGACATAAAAATGGTGCGGGTAACAACGAGAACTACCAAAAAAGGACAAGGAAATACAAGTCAAAAATGTTTGGCCAGTATAAATACGTCCACTTATAAAATGGCATCCGATTACATTTACAAGGAAAAAAAAAAAACCCAAAAACCAATACGAGGATGGAGCATCGGTGAGAAAAAACAGTCTTTTCATTTACAGCTATAAGGAACAAACACATACATACTCTGA